>JAOUZG010039747.1:2145591-2174290 GCA_026289955.1 Argiope argentata | reverse complement strand
CACACACACACACACACACACACACACACACACACACACACACACACTTACTCATTCTATTATTATTAAGTCTATCTGTGAGTTCAATAAATCATCATAATAAGGATCGTATAAGGTGAAATTCGGTACGGTCTTTTTAAGAAAATCGGGGACTTTTATCGAATTTACCAGGTGAAAATCTGCCTGTCCTTGCATATGCTAACAAAGCAATTTAGAAACTTTTATTGATAGATGAATGAAAAGGCGTCTGACGCTTCGTATATTTACTTGAAGGAGAATGTGATATTTCAAAAAGACGGTAAGCTAAATGACTGAAATTTGGTATGGGATCTTGTGTTGAAACTTGTAAACAAAATTAAATTTTATACCTAGGTGTTGGAAATGAAAGTATTTAAAACCAGATTTTTATTATGAAATTCAATACAATTTGGAGACGTTCTTTACTGGACGGATGGGCTTATATTTTTTGATAGATCACAAAAATTTTGATAGTGATAATTCCTTTATTGCTATATGAGAAACAATTCTCAGCACATCTTTGAAGTACGCTAATTTTTTTCACCAAAATCAATGAATGTTATTCAAGTTGTCCAGATTGCTTGGAAGCGATACGGAGCACGAGGAGTTTTGTCCTCGAGCATTTTGTGTCTCGAGAGACTCGTTCTCTTTTTATTTATCTCGCGCGTTGATTGATGAACGGCCTCTTCCTTCGCTGAAATCAAAGTTTATTGTGACTTTAAGCATCGGCCGATGAAATGGTGCCCGCTGCAACAGGAAATTACGAAGACTTGCTCATTTCATCCACAATCGAGCCCTCCTTTCCCCTTCGTTTTTTATCACTGCTGCACCAGATAGTGCTCGGATTGAAATTTGTGGGCCAAACTTCAAATGGGGACGTTATTGTGTTTCAGAAGATATATGGAATCCATTAGATCTCTGACGTGAAAAGCCTTATCCATTGCAATTGTTTGTTGTGGAAAAGCGACAAAAATGTTAGCGATATTTATTTTTAGGAATTTATTTCTTACTTTCAATGAAGGTTCAGTCGAATGTTTTAAATAATTTTAGCCTGTATATGAGCTATTTTTGTTAAAATGCATTTTGTTAAATATTTCGAATTATCTTGGCGTCAAAATATAAAATATTCATTTGTTTACAATAGAAAGCCTTTTTATATTAGGAATGTTTTGATATTAAAGGCAATTCTTGCTATTGACAGGATTTCGATTAATCTTTAAAATATCTTCTGAAATAATTTTTGAGCCTTTGTATATAATTATTAAAAACTTTTATTTCTGGTAAAAGACATGGAAAATAAGTGACGGGACGTTGTTTCCGAATGAACTTTCAGCAATAATATAAAAGCACTGTTTGATGAAACAATTTTTCTCTTGAAATCATTTTGAATATGATCAAAACTTTCAAACTTCTTTGTCAGACCTCTTACTTTGACTTATATCTATTCTCCTAAGGTTTAAAATCATTTCATTATAAATAGTATATTTTCACCACATTAATATCAATATTTAGATATAAACGTATGATCTTCATTTGAGAATTGCAATTTTGAAAAATACATTAGAAATGATAGAAAAGAAATTGAAAAAAGTTCTTTTAATACTCTCCCTAATTGTTCTAACTTGCAGCGACATCTAGTGAGACTCCGAGAAATTAGCTCAACTTAATTTTTCAAATTAATTACATTGATTTAACAGGAATGGCAAATTTTATTGGGCTTTTAAATAAGTAAGAAATTTCTTTGTCATTTTTAATGCATGTGCAGAATACATATATATCAGTTGTGGAGATGGCAGCATGCCGTAGCTTTTCAGAAATTACTCAATCCAAAAAAAATTAAAAAATATGAGGTTGATAATGCTAAAAGTACCAGTCACACATTAGATATACTTTAGTATTAAAATAATAATTTTAGTACTAAAAAAGACATAAGCAATATTAAGTTTCTGCAATAACTATATTTATTCAATATTCTTCAAGATGTTTCTGGTGGAATTTGTTACAAGATTGCAAGATTAATAATCAGAGAATAATTTAATTCTTTATTATTTATTCTTTTTTGAATTTCACAAGTACATCATAAATTTTAGATTCATACTACAAGTGCATTATAGTTTTAAGATGCGGATATCAAAGCATAAACCTGTTTTTGTTTTCTTAATGGAATCCAAAACTAGATTATGTAAATGGGAATATATTTTTATTTCGTGATATACCGGAAATTCTTATTCAATCTGAAAGATGTCACAGCATCATATCAAAGGAAACTCCATGCCATAGCTAAATAAATAGACAAGAAGACAGTATTTTATGAAGCGAAGAAATTGAAAAGAGCATCAAAATGATGGTCGTGGAATGTAGATTGCTCCTTATCAGACATTCTTTCACTTTTAATAATGAGTAAATGTCAAGTTATAGGTGTTCAAATTTCCCATTAAGAACCATTTTGACTTCATATCGATAATTTGAAACTAAACTTTTGGAAAATAGGGAAATAAAAAAATATCTCTAATTATAAAGGCTTAATATAGGTTTTGCTCCTTATTACTTATTTTTGAATGGCAACACTGAAATGTAAACAAACATTTCGGATTGCTTCATTGAAGGTTTTTACAAAGTGATCTTGGTTTTGCTGATTAATGGAATTGTAATACGTTATTATAAATTCTTTGGTGAAGTCTCGAGTTCCATTAAATCAGGGGAAAGGAAATGTGAAAAAGCTGGCGTCAAATAGAAAGTTTAACTAGCGCTAAAATAGATTTAATCATCACTATATTGGGAATGCTATGACTTAAATATTTCTTATTCTCGTTTCAGAAGTCAATAATGTGAACTAACAAGCTAGTCATTAAAATCGGCTAGTATTAATATTATGTCATTGTGCTTAAAGAAGGAAATTATTAAATCAGCATTATAAATTTGCATTTGCCTTTTTATTATACTTGATGAACATAAAGTGTCTTTTTATTATATATAAAATAGTGCAAACTATTAATTTGGACTTAGTTACTTATTTCTTATTTTAGTTTTTATTTAAAATTCCATAAGCAACGATTATTAGGCTTTAATCAATTCCTACTATTAGTTCACTCTATTCCTATATATATCTCATTCAAATTTTCAATTGTTAATAAAATACTTTTGTCTTTAAAATAAATTTTTTTAAACTTGCAGTGAAGGACACTCGATGTTAATACAGTTTTTTTTTCAAATATTAATTCATTCATTTAACTTACTTACGTTTTAATACTTTAAATAGACTTTTAGTAGTTTGTAATAAAAATTGAAATCAGCAGGCAACAGCTCAATCTGTAAAATGCGAGAATTTCAGTATTTTTCAAGTGAAGGTGAGGAATGCGAGTTCAATTTTTTCGAAAATCAATCTTTTTTTGATTAATTATTTATATTAACTGTAATTATTTACTAAAAAGTAAATAAAACAAAAATTTTCCTTGTAAATAGTAGTAGTATACCTTAGTAGGATTTGATTAAATTTTTTATACCACTTGCTATTACAAGAATGAAAATTCTGTGAGCGTATTGAAGGAAATGCGACTCATTCCCATCAGTTTCGTGAGCAGAAAGCAACAAAGTAGGCGGCCTCTCATGCGTTCAATCATGAAACATTCTCCTCGACAAACAATGTTAACGATTTCCAAAATATTGCAAAGTAATTGCTCTTATTTTATAAGAGCAAGTACACACCACGACATACTTTAGACGTATAAATTATCTCACCCTCCTTAAAATTTCAGAATTAAATTAGTTGCAAGGCTTTTGACATATTTCGAAAACCACAAAAGAGAGGGATTAATGAAAACCATGGAACAAAGCATCGTTTAAACGTGACATAAAATATTTATCGATTTCGGGCCTCGGCTTGCAAATTAAAGGAGAAAATGTAAGATCCCGCTCGGAAAAATGATTTGTAGTTTGAAAAGCATTTTAAAAATATTTTGTTTCTCAGAGAAGGAGAACGAAATGACCTCGGAAGCCGTTGTTTCTTTTATTAAAAATCCTCAGAAAAAATGTTAAAAAGAGCTTTGATTCTTCCCTTCGGGCTCTTTTTTATGAATTTTTTATTGTCAAAGATAAATGATGCTGAGGAATATGGAAGTAAGGATGAAACAGATATGCTTCAAATACAAAGAAGGCTAACGTGGCTTATAGTTTTGAAAAGTTTTAAAATAAAAGTATTGTAGAAAAAAGCTTTTTGTCTAAATTTTAAAGTAAGCGAAGAGGTATTAAGTACAATAATAAAAATAAAAGTGACTAGTTTTTTATGCAAGATTTTAAGTACAGTATAGAGAAGTTTTAAAATATATTATTTGTAATCAGTAATTTTGTATTCGAAATGTTACATTTTTATTTATATTGCTTATACATCATTCTATAATGATTTTGATTTAATTTTTTAAGAATCAGTAAATAAAATTTAAAGAGGAAATTATTATTTATCATTCATTTGTTCTGAATTCTGTTTCATTATTTATAGACAGTAAATGAAATTAGAGTTTTTTTGTTTGAAAATTACTTTTTAGTACGAGGAATTAAAAGATGATTTCATATATAATCTATTAGAAAGAACTAATCACATCTAAATTATGTTAAAACTGTATTTTAACGAAATTACTCATTGATTTGTTAAAAAAAGGAAACAAACTCATCAGATGATTGCTTAGAAAAACTTTTTTATAAATGAAAGTATCAATATTAAAACTCACAATATTCTTATGGATGAAAACTTTAATGTGATAATCTCGACAAAATTTCAAATTTGGAAATGATATAGTTTTTAAAGTTCCATTGTGCGGATTTTAACATGTTCATGTTTCATGTTTTTAACAACTTCAAGTTTTAAATAAAATAACACAAACTATGTTTATTAGTAATTCTTGTTTATTAAAACAGTGTATTTGGGACATTTATTTCCATAATATAACCAAATTAATTCAAATTCTGCATAATTACTTTAACTATTCATTGAAGAAAATGCGATTTGCGATCTCTTGTTAGAAAATATTTCATATATGTAGGATTTTTCAGTGATTGAATTATTTTGGATGGTTATAAAGGTTGGCTCGTTTTCGTGGGACAGACGTCATTATCAGTGTCGCATCAACTATTCAGAGCAGCGCCATCCTTGGTGATTATAAAAGACCGCGACGTTTTTATCGAAGGAGAGGCAGACTAACTTTCGAACCGGGAATATTCTTAGGCGCTAAGTGCGTCACTTCGACAGTAAACCCCGCCTCCACCCCTATATAAGTGATTAACTACTTCAAACTCCCCTCTTACTAACGTATTCTCGAATAATTAATATCATTTCTGGCCTGTGAGGAACGTTCTAGTCATATTGTATCTTCATGTAATCAACTCCTTTGTAAATGTTTGCCCTGTAAATATATTCTTTTTTTAATCCTGAATAAATGTTTGTTTGAATTTATAAATGACTCCGTATGAGTTTTTGAACTCATTATCCATAAAAACTCCTAGACGCCCCTTTCCATAAAACTCATGTACATAATTTAGCTATATTATTAGAAAAATAAACAAATGGGCGTTCTTGGTTAAATTGTATCTTCAGCCCTTTAACCAACCAATTATTTTTTTCTAACAGATTTAATTTACGCACAACTATCTTTCAACTATTTTTTTCTGTATTTAAAAAAACACTGCAAATTTTTCTTTGGTATTTTATGAATATATATAAAAAAGAATAATCAACTTTGAAATGAGGATAGAAATCATAAAAAACTGTTTGTATCGCTCAGAATTAAAAACCAAGGCAGTTAGTGGAAGATTTTTTAAATAAACATTCCATGAATTATTATTTAAAATTGAATTATTATACAAATTTATTGCTAAAAGGAAATGCTTATTATTTCTGATCTCTTTTAGAGATATATCTTTTTAGTGGTTAAAATATGTCATTAGAACTTTATTTGCTTAAAAAAGTTACAATACGATAATGTAAATGGATATTATGGAAATGAAAATTGAATAATTAATAATAGGAAATGCATAGAAGTGAGTTAATGTTTTCAAATATAAACATTATTATACGAACGAAGACCAATATAGCATTTCCTTTAAAACTATTCCCCCATAAATTAAAACAATTGCAATTAAAAAAATTTATGTTCGGGTAAATTATGAATTAAAGCAAGGAAAAAAATACAAAATATTGTTGTATTATTTTAAAATTCATAGAATTGTTTTATGCTTTTTATTCCGATTTATAATATTTATATAAAAATCTGTTATATAAAATAACTCATAAATTGTCTTGATATAAGTGATACTCTTAAAGAAGAATTTTTTGAAAGAAAAGGGATTTTAAGAGGTGTGTGTGTGGAAGGAGGAAGAGTTAAATGAAGTATGAAAGAATTAAGTGAAAATTCAACTCTCCCCTTTACCTATCTCAAAAAAGTTTTCATCTCAACAAATGAGAAGAATTTTAAATAATCTAGATGGAAGCAAAGTAATAAATTTTTTTCAGTGAATTACAAATGCAAAAGAAAAACGCTAACAAGCTTTGATAAAAAAAAATGAAATACATTTTCAAAATAATAAAATGAATAGATATATTTTTAAATTATAATGAATTATATCCTATAATATCTGAAAAAAATTTAAAAGTTCCCTTAGAAAATATGTGAAATTATACCAATTTTATCTTTTTTTTAAGTCAAGGATTCTAATACAATTTGTTAAAATAACTAGGCTAGCGTCTTAGTTTTCTAAAAAAACAGGCTTTTAAAATATCATAAAAAAGAATTTTGAATATTATTTCTTGAAGTCCAATGAAAAATAAATGTAATTTGCATATTTATGTTTAAAAAATTATAATTAGATTAATGTTATCTCATTTATCTAAAATACATATGTATATAAAATTCACACATATATTTTAATAAATTGTAATAAAATTTTACTTTTTATAACTATAATTAAATAAACGATAAGAAGATGCACTTTTATTTATGTAATAAAGACATAATTTTTCATTCTTATTACTTTTTTATATTTTAATCTTTTAATTTATAATCCATTATCACAAATATTCTGAAATATAAAATAATTTCCTTTTCTATTTCACTTAGTAGGTCACTCAGAGAAAATCAAAATTTTATAAAACAGATCCATTAACTAATAATTTAATAAGGGAAATATTATAATAATGCATTAATTTAAAAGTTTTTAAAACATGATTTCCTAACAAATAAGTGAGATACATTTAAAAAAAATTCCATATTTAATTTCAGAAACAAATAAAAGTGCGTAAAAGTTTTAAAGTAAAGAAGTAAGGAGGAAAGTAGGATAATAAAAGTAATGTTATGAAATGTTAATGAATGTTATGAAAAAGTAATGTTATGAAAAGTAATAACCGTTATGAAATGGTGAAAAAAAGAACTATCCATTTTTGATGTAGTTTTTTGAAATTTATATGATAAAATCAAGGAATAAAATTTTTCCCTTCCTTAACTTTTTATAGACATGAGATTGATATGAAAATCTATTTCCGCCATATTTTTGTTTAAAATACAGTATATCGATCTTCATAAACGTTTCAGTTCTGAGATAATTTGTTTAGGAAAGGGAATATTTACTACAAACATATATATGCATTAAAAGTAATATTCACCCAAAACTTGCATTTTTTTGAAAATAAATACGAAGTATCTGAATGTAATATTCGTCATGACTCTTATGTAATCAAAATTAATCGGACTCATTCTGATTAAAAGACGGAGAGATGTGTTTAATATTTTTTAAAAACTCGACAAAAAGCAATTATTTTTGCTATTTTTATTCTTGTATGATGTACCACTAATTTTTTTATTACCCATTCACAAGGTATACGCGCATCATCAATTTGAGAATCAGCCAATGCAAAGTATAATTCTACGTAAAAAGAATTTAAATGATTTCATTTTATATTGTTCATACAAAGTGTATAGTGGTATACTCAGATGAGATGCATTATCAACAACCCTGAAATTCCATGTACTGGCTAAGATGAAAGAAAAGAAAAGAAAATCCATGAAATGAATCTACGATCGCAGATTTCAAGTTATCATGTGAGAACATTATTATTTTTTAAGTCATTGTTTGTCTTAATTAATTTAAGTTGTTAACCAGGTTAAACCGGTTTGAAATAATCACGTGACTATATATATATATATATATATATATATATATATATATATATATATATATATATATATATATATATACAATTTTTATAAACTTTTATCTGGAAAAGTTTTGGAACTCGACCGATTCTGAGACGAAATAACTGCTAAGATGTCATAGTTCTACGTCAGTCTTTTAAAACCGCATCTGCTGTCAAAGAAGCATACGTAATAACAAATCATTACTGATAAAAGCAGATCAACCTTTTTGAAACGCACTTGATTTCAAAGAAGAATACATAATAATACTGCAATCGAGGTAAAAGTAGATAAAAAAATATATGCTATTAAAAGATGTCGATGAATATTGCCATTTAAGCTTTATTCGTTGCCTACGCCATTTCGAGCTTCAATTTTTTTCCTTCAGTTATTCAAAACCCCTTAACGAAAACAACACAATGATAAAAAAATATACATGCTCTATTACAGAATAAAAAGCCAATAATATAGGAAAACAAATTGGTTACCAAAGGTAGCTAGTCCTTATTATCTTATAATGTTATAATCACGCGCATATTTCAGTGAAGACGGTAACTCGTATTTGAGCGTTTAGTCCGAATATCGCAGCGTGATAATATTGTAGACTGAATTTTTGTCGGGTGTTCGGAAAGATGGGCTAAAGGAAGCTTAACGATTTCCATACGACAGCTCGATAGAAATTTTTAAAAAAATATATATATTAGTGTTTTAAAGTTGGTCTTTTGAATATTTCTTTTCTAAAATCAATATTTTTTTACATTTAAGAAAGAAAAAACAATTTTTAATCTCAAATATTTCCGATTTCTTTGATTGATCGTGAAACAAATTGTTTTAATGTATTAAATGTCTGTACGTTAGTGTTAAAATCTATAACTTTTTCGTGTATTTCTGTGTGCAGAAAGGGTGGAGGGGGCTGAAAGTATGTGCGTTAAGAGACGGGGGGGAGAGCGAACACCGCAAACCGGAAATTGGATTTAATTTTTGCTCACGCGAGTGGCGATCGCGCGTTTTCTCACGGGAGAGGAAATATCCTGGGTCCACAGTGAGTCACAAACATATGTCACTCCCGGATAGAGCGAGTCCGGCACAGTTTCGCGGACACGCCCATGGACGGGGTGGGGCGAAATCGATCCAGCGTGCAGGAAAATCCGGAGAAAAAGTGACTCCAATTTCCTCGAAATGGATAGCCACAATTAAAACGCGGCGCACTCGCTAAATGAACCGACCCGGGGATCATAACTGGCTCCTAAATTTGCATTAGTAGTCAGAGTGGCGCGGGGTTGGCGCCAAAAGCCATTTTTGTCTGAGATCTGGCTGCGGTTGGCGGGGGAGAAAAGGTGTTCTTTCGGAGCTAGCGAAGACGTACGCCGACTATTAATACGCGTGTTTGAATATTTAATTGAGGCGAGAAAGAGGAAGGGGCCACGCAGAAGGAGAGGAAAACGCGGAGTTGTGCGAATGGCGATTTGTTAACTTTGGTTCTGGAATGGAATGGGAAAGAAAGAGAACTGGAGTGACAAAACTAATAACAAATGTCTGAAATAAATGATTAAAAAAATTTGTAATGTGATCTTAGTTAGAATTTAATCGGTAGATGGATAAAAAGTTTCGAAATGAAACACATAAAAATAAAAGAAAGAAAAAAGAATTTAAGAAAGAAAGAAATTTAAGAATCGGAAAGAAAGAAAATTTTAGCAACAAAATGGACAGCAAATTTCTGAAATATAAGACAAAAAAATTTCGTAGAGTGACGTTCACAAGTAGAATTTCCCCTATAGATGGATAAAAAGTTTAAAATTGAAACACATAAACTAATAAGAAAGAAAAAAAATTCAGCAGAAAAATAAATTTAGGAATAAGGGCGAAGGACAGAGAATTCAAGTAAAAAATGAATAATAAAGTCTAAAATATGTAAGATAATTTTTTAAATATAGGAACGCTCACAAATAGAATTTCTCCTATAGATGAATAGAAAGTTTGGAAATAAAATACTAACAAGAAAAACTGTAATATATTCACATCAGTTAATAAATTAATTTTATTAAAACTAGATTTTAAAAAACGCACTTTTATTAAGGCACTAAAAAGAAATTTTTAATTAAGTTATTTACAACTACAAAACTTCTAGTTTTTAATTAATTATTATAAATATTATGGATTCAGAAAGTAAATTTCCTTAAACTCATTTTAAATAAAAGCCCTAGTATGGTATTAAAATTTAATTAAATGATAATTAAATTTCAAATATATTTAAAATATTAAATAATTAATGTCCTTAAGAATACGGAAATGTAAAAAAAAATTCAAAACTTAAGCACATCAGAATTTGAACAAAACAAGAAGAAAAAGTCTCATTAAAGAAGATATTACATCTTAAAAAATGAAATAATTTAAGTTATATAAGAGTGTTTAAAAGAAAAAAGGGAAACCAACATAAAAAAAAATATTTTTATATTTATAAAATATGAAGTTAAAATTTCATATAGTCTGGTTTTAAAACTGCATTGCAAGCATATACCATAGAAAAGAAGAATATAAAAAATACCATTTAACTTGCGAAATGACTTGTAACTTTATAAAATTTCGCAACTGAAACTTTCATAAAAATTCTAGAAAAAATTCATGTACTACAAAAAAGTAGAGAATGAATAATGTGGGATAGCGTGGTTCAATCAGTTTTAGAAAAAAATACTTGCAATGATTGCAATTAATGAATTAATGTTTATCCTTAATTGATAATTTAACGATTGTGTTAATGTGCGATGTAAAGGAATGGTTGAAAATTATATCTTCTTAATTCTGTTTGCATACATTGATAAATCTGAAATTCTACAACAAAATTTATTAATTTATTGAAGAAAATTATATTGATGTGATGGTTTATAAGGTTTTCCTTCTAAATCATTTGATATTAATTAACATATTTTTTATAATTAATCTAATCTTAATTTATAATTAATTCTAAGAATAACTTTAAAACATTATAAATAAAAGAGTTGAGATCAAATTTTGAAGATAAAAGATGGCAATTGATATTTTCCTCTTTAGATTAAGTATTTGGTAATATTTATCTTCAAGAAAAGAATGATCTAGTGTTATGAGTCATGTTTTATGACAGTTAATATCGTCTTAAAATTTGCGCATACTATTTACTTTATTAATAATATTTTATATATCATCTACGATAATAATTTCCTACACAGATGTATTATCAAGTAGATTTTGTTAATATAAACATTCGATTCCAGTGATTTGAAGCATAAAATAAAAATATTTCCTTTTAAAATACTTCGTTATTATTGATCTCTTTTACAAGATTGGCTTTAAAACTTTTCTCTGTCGTAAGTAATAATTTAAATTAATTTATTTAAGCAAAAACTATGTTAAAATAGGATGAAAGATAATAAATAAGGTAGCTTAACAAATCAAATTCTAAAGTTAAAAGAAAAGACTGAAAAGATTACGGATCAAATATCGTCTGCCAGCTGCATAATCTCCTTTTGGTCGCTGCTGCAAAAATTAATCTGTCTGAAATTCAGAGGCATCTTCTCAGAATTTTTGTCTCTTTTTATGACAGCTGGGCTGTCTAAGTTTATCATAGTAATTTCATAAATTCATATTAATTAATCAATCATTTTGTATATTTAATGAAGCGAAGAGAAACAGCTTACAAGAGTTTTTAAGAACTAAAACTTTTATAAAGTTAAAATACAACATCTACACAGGAAATGTAGCTTTGTGGTAATAATTCACCCTAATATATCAAAATAATAATATATAAGCATTAATAATGTATAATAATGATGTATCTGCATAAAATAATGATGTTTCAACCAAGCATGAATAAGTGCTTCCAGAATAAGGGCTTATTGTTGGTAATAATATTGTATTGCTGGTTTCCTAATGATTTCTAAATTCATTCAAAAAATACAATTTGATTTACGTTTTAAAAAAATGTCACCTCTTGATCTCAGTGTCCCGCTTTCGAGTCCCAGTCAGGACATGGTTTTTCTTCTGTGTACCATTTGTGAGGCATATGAATTTGTCTCCCCCTATAAAAAGGGGATGTGCAAGTGAATTTAATGTATGGTCCTGATTGGCATTACATGAAACAAGAAATCATGTCATGGCGCTTGCCATGGACAAGCTTACTGTCCATGGCAAGTGCCATTAGTAATAACAACAAAACTGGTAAAACCTCAATGGTAATGAAGTCTCGATAGTTTTAAGAATTAATTCCGTCGTTATGAGAGTTTGATATATTGTTAATCTCACTTGGTGCAGTCTCAAAAATTCGAGATAGAAGTGTCAGCTTAAGTGATGTTCGTATTCTTTGATGAAAATTTAATACAACAATATTCGACCCATAAATGGTCCTTGTATAGATAAGCTATCTTATTATTTTTAACTACAATTAAAATAATATAATAATTCAAATAATGTAAAATAAATCAAGATTTTTTTTTTAGTATTGTGAAGAATATTAATAAAATTAAAATGCCATTCATATAATTGATTTAAGAGTGCAGTTTGCTATAGTTTATTTAGGCATTTTTAATGAACTATTTATATCCATTTTTAAACGAAGAAACTATTATTGTAAGCTACTTTTCACCAGTTATAAAGTGGGAGACACATAGCAAATTAATTGTGTAACAAATTATTTTTTTCATGATATTCTACTGGTAGAATTTATTTCTAGCAATCATTCATTAATAATTAACAGAAAAGCATAAACAGAGCGAAAAATAAGGAAATATTCCAAACTACATTTGATGTAAAAAGAATAAAATTGAATCTTTAAACCATTAAAATCTTTGTTTTTGAAGTTCTAAAAGTGAAAATAAACTTTGAGTAAAACACACTTTAAATAAATAATGTTCGTCTATTAATTCATTTATTATTTTTTTGCATAAAAGAGAGGTAAATTAACAAACACCAAATGTTGAATCGAAACTCATGTTTACGATCAGAAAGCTCAAATAATGTGGATATCGAATGAAAATTCGAAAAGTTCTAAAAGTTGATGATCGAAAAAAAATCAAAATAAAATCGTTTTCTTTTTTAAAAAATGAAATATCAGACTATTCTAGAATTTTCTAACAGCACAAATAAGTAGAATGGAAGTATTTGAAAGCAATTAACTTCTAGATTAAAAGGCTAATTAAGAAAAAGATTTGGAACAACGAAAACTGAGGGGAAATATGTTATTTGAGGCATTTAAATTTTTATAAGCGTTATTAAAAGTCTGCCGCTGCAAATCGATTTTTCTTCGAGAACAAAGATGATGATTTTAGAATAAATAAAAGAAAAAAATTCTTCATCAAAATGCTTCATTAATTACCTTTCACATATTCAAGAGAATTCTCTATCTAGAAATGTTTGGATCTGGCAATGCATTAATTTTTCCGTTTTTATTAATGCTGAAACAAAAAAAAAAAAGATAATTAGCGGAAGTCAGGTGAAAAAATTGACTTAATGTTTTTTTTTTCAGTTTTATACTTTGTGGAAGATAATCGAAAGCTATCAAGTATTTCAGACTGCTCTTTCATTTTTAACTGTTGTTATTGATTGGGAAGAAAATGTTTTTTTATGACTAATTACCGATATATATTTGCATTCACTTTAAATTTATAAAGAATTAGAAACTAAGCTTCCATCGAATTTTAGAAATTGCAGTTGTTTGTAACAGGAAAAAAAATCATCTCATTATCTAGCAAGAAAGTAAATATTTGTAGTTCTAAAATGATTTTAAATAATTCGATGAAATAAGTTTTATAAAATGCAACAACTAAACAATAGGGACAAAAAGTATTAACACATTGCAACAATTTTTATCAACATAAACCTGAAATTAGAAAAAAGTAAAATAAAAATAAACATTTTACTTGTTTTAGAAAAAATGTTAAATATAAATTTAAGTAAATAATCGAAAACTGCGTATAAAAATGCTTATTTTGATGCTAAATTGAGGCTCCGAAATAACTTTTTTCTTATTTGTAAGTATTTGTTGTTAAAACTAATGAATGAAAGGGAGCCAAATTTCATATACAGATTATGGAATAAACAAGAAAATTAATTTTCTTTTAAAAGCCAATAATAAGAAAAGTTTTAGTGCGAATGATGAGAAAACATGTTTCATTGAAAAAATAGAAATTTTAGTGAAATTTAATCAGTGTTGATAAAAGACACTTTAAGAAATAAAAGACGATGAATCGAAATCAAAATGCTTTCATTATTGTTCAACATTTTCCGTGCGCTGAACTTCCTTGCATTCAAGGCATTATATAGGTAAATTACAACCGAAATATTTTATGGAATTCATCTCTTCAAGACTTACATATTCTAAAAATGCAATTTTTTCGTTCCATTCATTTGTATCGTCTACAGAAGCCTTTGAACATAGAAAATTATACTAAGGCCACCTAGTATTTCTTTATAAAAGCACAGCCCTTAGACGCATATTTTCTTGAACTATTTAGAATTAAATAAAACAATTGTGGAGTTTATTTTAAATGGTTTTATAAGCTGAGAAATCTTTATATATAAATAAAAGGCAAAATGAATAACAATTTTTGTTTTTCAAATTAAAATATGATGGAAGTCAACTTCATATTACTTCAAGAATTAAAAATGTGGGAGTTAATAGCGAACACGTTTAAACAATTAACATTTATAGAAAGATTTCAGAAGAGCATATTTTCATAATAAAGGAATTGTTATGAAAGATGTATTAGAGAATAGTGTATGGGGTGGATAGAAGGTCTAGTTATTGCATATATAAAATCATTCTTAACTACATCACTACTTCACTAAAATCACGTGGCTGGTGCTGCTTTATCTATGAGTGCAAAATTTATTTGTGAGTCTCTTTTAATACTTAATGAAAGGCATTCTTTTAAACAGTCGAGATTCTTTTCTACCTACATATATTTCAAATTGAAATATTCAGTTGAAAAATTGTCGAGTATTAGCTTTCTCTATAGAATAGCACTTTTACTTTCATAAATAATCATGGGGTAAAATTATTTAAACTATTGTTTTTTCGCACAGAGCAACAAACTATTTGCCGATAACTATTACAGATTATCACAAGAATATCAATAAATTATCTCTTTTAATTATAATTATTATAACGAATCAAATTTTAAACACATTGAAACAATCTGATATACCACAGGTAATTGCTGCTGCATTAATGAAAAATAACTTATCTATTATTAGTTAAATAATAACTTCATTAATAACATGCATTCCTGATAAATAATTGTAACAATATTTTGTGGCATATCTTTATCTTCATTAAAATGACAATTCAACAAGAAATAGAAATTTCTAGCACGCATTGTATTTTCACATTTACACCATTTAACCTTCCAATCTTTGAATAGAGTAAAATGAATATGAAACTCTATTACAAGCATGCCGATAATTTATCTTAATAATTGATAATTGTTTCATAGGGAGTATATGATTGAGTACAAAGTTTCTAAATAATTACGTTTGTAATTCATTAATTTGAAATAATTATCTTTTTTAAGAAATATTTATTTATTTATAATAAAACTTATTTTTCCATGCTGTTAAATTAACGAATTCTTCCATTATTTTTTATTCCAGTTAATTTCAACTTAATTAATAATTAGAACCCTATATAATAAGAAAATATCTACTTCTACTCCTTCAATATCTGGTTATTTCATTCAATCAGTTTTTCAACGAATCTAAATAATAAATAAATAAATAATAATTAATAAGTAATTAATCATGAACAAGCGCTAGATTAAATGATTATATTATATGTGAAGTAAATGGTTACACGAAATGCAAACAAATTGTATCGAGTTATCGAAACCCAAATTGAAATTCGAATTAAAGCTCTTTTAATATTATGTTAAAAAGGAATTTTATGGAAAAGATAAATATTTTAATTATTGAAGAATTTACATTAAGGTTTTCGAATCAATTACTTCCCATTACTTTAAGATTAGGAGATAGTTATATTATCCAATAATTTTAGAGGAAAAAAAAGAATAACTCTATTTTTTCCTGATGTCTGATACCTATTTCTATATCAATAACAAAACGGTAGAATAAAACATGAAGACAACCACCACCACCCTCTTTGCATGGCCAATATCTCCTCCTATTGCCCAACCAACCTTTTAATGCAACCAAATAATCATGAAACACTACCAGAGTGAACAAAAAAGAGTCCTGTAGCGGTAACCGTAGATTTAGGACCAACGAGGCGGCGGCAGTGGGTCTGGGCATGATGATGGAACATTAGCTTCATGTGCTCGAATGTTGTTTTTTCTGTACAGATCGGTTACCATAGGAACGGGATGGTGGCCTCATTGCCTCCCCTCAAGTCACATTGATTCTGTTTAGGCCATTGTGCTGTACGGATTACACAGGACGAAAAACCAAGAAGAGGAAATTGAAAGGGGTTGTGGCTCCCTTGACTTTGATCCCTATCCCCTTTCTGGAGGGACCCTTTCATCCGATCGGTTAAAAATTTTAGGCAAGTGCATCTGAAAGAGGGGAGGGGGTATTTGCATTGTCAGGGAAGGGGAGGGGAGATAGATGGGGTGGACGTGAATAGATTTCGTCCTACAAGTGGGTGGTCTGTGGCGTCTTTTGTGATGGAGAATCTGATACCTAATAAAACTCGAAAATCATTTCAGTTAAAGCGATTTTTTTA
The DNA here is from genome assembly GCA_026289955.1 of Argiope argentata. NCBI lineage: Eukaryota > Metazoa > Arthropoda > Arachnida > Araneae > Araneidae > Argiope > Argiope argentata. The sequence goes on along the minus strand of JAOUZG010039747.1, from coordinate 2,157,391 downwards.
GAGATGAGATGTCATGATTCATAACAGGTGTTCTTCGAAAAAAAATTTCCATTAAATTAGATCCCCTTTAAAATATATTATATTCAAGAGTTTAAATACTAGGCATTGTAGATTGTCATTATTAAAAGGGCATTCTATAAAAAATTGTATAAAATGCGCCGATAACAATTCTTATTAACATCAGGAAATTTCTATTTAAAAAACAGCAATGTTTGTATAATGAACCTAAATTTCTTTATTTTGTGGTTTATATATTAAAAAACATGCATATTTTCCTGTTTTATTTTTAAGCAGTGTATAATTTTTCGGTCAATTTCATTTATGTGAATGGAACATTGTTTCAATATTAATTTTAAACAATACTATTTTTATACGTATTCTTGCCTTAATACTCTACTTTCGTGATGTTTTTGCTTAAATCTTTTATATACACATTACAATTTTTTAAAGAATTTTTTTATTTCCTACACAAGTATCTGGAACTACTGAAATTGGTGGCTAAGATTTTAAATAAGAAGTCATTTTCCTCATATTTTCAGTGGTATTTTCTTTACAATGAATGTATTAATGAAAGAGACACAAAAGTGCTTTTGTTTTATTTAAAATGGATCGTTGTTTTTAATAGACAATATGTTGCAATATGTATGTTTTATGTAAAGAAATAAAATTGCAAGGCAACTAAAAACAAAACAAAAAATTAAATGTATTTAATAAAAATATTCAACCTATTTTTATATTGAAAAAACTGGAATTTAAAATGTCTAGCATGTTTAAAATCAACTAATAGATAGACTAATTGTTTCATTTACATGAAAAAAAAATAATAAAAATTCCATGAGGTAAACAATATAATTTTGGATAATAAGTAGATGCCAGTTAAAATAAATATTTAAATGCATAATTTATTATAAATCCTATTTTAAGGCTTAACATTTAATTTCAAATATTCAAAATATTATTGAAAGGCAAGATTTATTTACAAATAATTTCGGATTCTTCCTACTTTTAGTATTAAACAATTTTATATTAAGAATGCGTAACCAAATAATAGATCTTTATCAATTGTATTCTTCCTCGACATTTCTTTAAAATTTTGAATATTAATTAAAATTGGATTGTTGTTAAAACTTCTTGTTGTAAAGTTTTATTCTTTTTTAATAAAATATTTGCAATCAGTTAATTTGAATATTTATTTTGTTAATAAAAGTCTAAGATAGAAAAGACAAAATAGTTAATATCAAAGATTAATTATTGATGATCATTGAATTTGAAGCGCAGAGAAAATCTAATTTACCAGCAAGTGAGTGATATATTTCTCATTATAATTACATTTTTATTAGAAAAATATTAAAACATTTCGATAACGAAATTAAAAATCAATTATCATTTGAAAAGGCATAGTCCTTTTTAACTTAAAAAGTATACAATAAAAATAAATTAAAAGTTGCTTGTGATTAGTCTAAATTTGTTTTTTTTGTTGTTTCAATTTTTTTTCTTGTTTATAGATTTTAAACTATAATTATAATTTTGGAATGACAAAATATATATCAAAGAATTCCATAAAGAAAGTCGGAAAATTTTCAAGCTTTATCATCAAATTTCTTGAAAAATATATATCGAGCTAACTTTAGGGAACTCTGCTTTTCAATATAATAATGATTTGGTGACAAATACCAAACATTTCAAAAGTCCTTAGAACCAAAAATCATTAGAGCCTCGACGATTAAGTAAAAGACGATAAAGTAAGGTCTCTAAGATATTTATATCTGGCAAAAGTATTTCCTGGAGATGTCTTTTTTTTTACGTATTGAATCCCCGATTTGAAAAAAATTAAAATCTTTTTTAATATCAGAATTACTTAAAAATTATGCCAAAAAAACTTTAAAAATAAAATTTTGGAAATAAAATGTAATTTTTAAAAACCGAAACCGAAATTTTTCTATAGCTAATAATCAGTTTTTTTTATTATTCTTATTTCTTCGCAGCTTTGGCTGATAGAACTTAGAAAATATGGATTTTAAAGACAATTCAAAGGATAATTTTTTCTCTTATAAAAAGGATTAAATAATCAAATGTAATAATTAAAAATTTTCTTTATGATCTGAAAAATTTTCGAAGCAATTTAGATACATTAAAATATAAATTTTGAATATTCAAGGAAATTTATTCGGAATTTTGAAATTAAACGACTCATTAGATTTTTTTTAAAAAAAATGTGATATTATAAAGAAATATATGTATTGAGTAACAATGATTTAAAAGGAATAGGAAGTTTGAAAACTTTTTTATTCTTCATTGCAAGACTCTGTAAAGGTTTGTTCTTGGCAATGCTACATACAAGACAAAGAAACCCCATTTATGTAACTTAAACTATGAGATGGGGCATATAAATAGTTTCTGCTTATTGCCTTTTATTGAAGATTTTACAGATAAAGGATATGATTCCGAAATCAATACATGATTTATTTTATTTTCATAGTATTGTTCTCGTCATATAGAAACTGATTTTTAAATAATTTAACTATTTTATTTACTGGTTCATAAAAGAGAATTCCAATCATTGAAACATTTGATAAATTTTTAAATGCTTCCAGTAAATTAATACTCTTGTTGCTGAAAAACTGGAAATTTGTCAATTTAAAATTTGTTCTATTCTCCTGTAAAAGAATTGTAACAAAAATTACTTTTTACTTGTGTTAATATTTCCAAATTGGTATTAACAGAATTCCATCGAAATGATTTAAAACAGTATTTTTTATTTAAGATTTGTCATTATCATCCGGGCATTTCTTATTCGTAATATTCTAACGATAATTTTTATTTTTATAAAAAAAGAATATTTTCTATGTCATCTTTCATTGAAGAAATATCTGTTTAATAGTTCTTGAATGACTAATATTGTATTTTCTGCCATTATAAATATCAATTTGATTTCATTTCTAACTACAATATCTTTAATACATATAAGCGCGTATTTTCACAATTTTAATGTATAATATTTTTCAGAATGTTCGAAATGTTTTGGCCTAATTCGAAGTTTGACTAAAAATTTTATTTGAATATCAGTGAAGCAATTTAAAGATTACTGAATATAATTTTTGAAGTAAGAAATTTTTATTATTTTCTTCAACGATAAAAAATAGAAAAAAAAACTGATTTAGAAATTCATTAATATTTTGAACGAACAAATTAGTAGAAACATTAAAGTGAGTTAATAGAGAATTGAAGAAATTAAAGTGAACTGGTTTTTGATATATTTAATAAAAAAATTTATATGTTCATATAATATTTTGGGATCACCAAAGATAAATTTGTTGAAGAATGCTATGTATATAAGATAATGATATTAGGGCACAAGAAAGATACAATTTAAGAAAAGATAAAAGTCAGGAATTTAACAAGATTTTTTTCATATTCACAAGAAGGGAATTTTGCAGTTAATTTTTTGCTCACATCTTAAGGAGGAAAATTTTTTATTATAGATTTGTATGTTTTTTGCTAATAAAATATTATGTATAAATGTTTGGAGTTTATTTTTAGCTTATCATTATTTAAATCTAATTTTGATTGAATGAATAGAATTTGAGTTTGAAAGAGATTCTATGCTCATGATGCCATATGGTAAAGAGAGTAGCGTAAAATTAATCTCAATATAAAAAAATTAAAATGAAAAAGTGTTGAATAACTAAAAATTAAAAAAAAAAGAATAAAAGTGTGTTTAAAAAATTTTTTAAAAACTTTTTTTTCTATTCTACTGTGAAAGATAGATTTTTCAATCAACTGTCTTTAATGTGAAATATTTCGCCACCTCTTTTCTTTTTTCCATTCAACTTATTAACTCCAAATCCTTCATAAACAATACAAATCAAGTACCAAATATAGTTTTTCTCCTCTTTAAAACAACTATTGTAAAAAAAAGATCTTGCAAGGAGAAAAATATTATTCGACAAAAGGGAAAGAAAATCATAAAAAGAGGGACCATAAAAAGAAGGATTTTTTGATAGAAAAAGCAACTCAAACGACATTTTCAATGAGAAGTGGTTATATCCCGCATGCTGTACTCAATGGAAGAGGAGGAACACACCCTGTGGGAGGGTTTCTTCCGAGGTCCTCACAAGTGTCCTCCAAGAGGCTTCGGATCACAACCAGATGTTTTTTTTTCTCCTGAAAACGGTAAGAAAATAATCTCTAAAAGTCGGCAGAAATCAAAGAATGGCTGTCCTGTGCTCAGAATGAAACACCCTGCAGCTACGGAGAATCTGCCGACTATAGATCAGGGATTTCTCTCGGGAAGGAGCGCATCTCCTCTTTTGTGCAAAAAGTAAAAACATATTTTCTCACTTTAATCGAAAATTTAGCATTGCAAAAAAAAAAAAAATCCCAACAGAAGGTTGTAGAAAATTATTAATATAAAGCAAAATGTTACTTTTTTACCATGTTACAGATATTGGAAGGTTGTTGATGGCGTGGCGTGTTGGAGTTTAAAGTATAAGGATTCAAATTGCATGATAAAAGGCAAATTAAAAACATTATACAGTTATTGCAATGCCGGAAAAAAGAAAATAAAACATTCTTCTCAACAAATGGCTGTAGTGAATGATTAATATAAAGTAAAATATTATTTTTTAACCATATTATAGACATTGGAATGTCGCTGTGGATTTACTGATGGCATGACATGTGGAAGTTTTAAAGGATAAGGATTTAATTTATGATAAAATGGGAATATAATTTTTTTGGTAAAAAATAAATGCATTATTTTTATGGAAACTTCATTTAACATGTTAACACAACATTTATAATTTTGCACCGTTTTGGCCCATAATTGTGCCATTATTACCATCTTCCTAATGCCTCTCGCATATCTTAGGTGTCTTAGTTCCTATTGGCGAAACACTGTAGTGAACCATTTTCACAATCTTCGATTTCGTATCGCTTAAGCAGTTTTGAAATGAAAGAAAAACATGTTAATAGCTTGGTGCCAGGTACGGACTATACGGTGGAGGCATCAAAATTCCTAAAACAAGCTATCGGAGTTTCTCGGGAGCCCTGATGAAGTTATTTTGTAGAATGCAACAATTCTCTTGTTGGGCAATTCTTACCCTTTTTGATCAATCACTAGCTTCAAATGATTCAGTTGTTGATCATAGATACCCGGATTTTATTGTTTGGCCATATGACAGTGACTCATAGTAAATAATTCCTTTTCTATGGCACCAAATACACAGTAAAACCTGACGGTTCTTGACTGTCTAGGTTTGGCCACTGTTTGAGTTGCTTCATCCTACTTTGATCGTGATAGTTTTCGTAGTATGTTATCATATGTGACCATTTCTCATTTTGAGACACTATCCATTTAATAAAGGGGTCGATTTCATTCCATTTGGTCGAGGCTTCATAGATGAAAATTCGACCCATTGCGAATCAAAATTACCGAAATAGATTAGGTGAAACTAAAAACTGGACCTAATTGGCAATTACATCATCGAGACCATGAGCACCATTGACAATTTCAACCCTCAAGCTTAAACTTTCGACTTAATCAAAGAGAAACAGTAAAACGTACCGATTTTTCTCTTTGTTTGTTCCATTTTTAACACCTTGTAACTCACAACTGAATGTACCAAACCAAAAATGGCAACATGATTTTTAGTGGGGAATATCTCCTTTCCAAACAGCATAAATCTGAAATTTTTTGCTCTATAATTTACGAGATATCGATCCTTACAAGCATTTGTCTAAGCATAATGGGTTTCTTTTTCTCCAACTTAATATTATACACAATAAAACGAAATAAAACTTAAGGGGTTCACTCACACAAAACAAAATGCTTAAATTTAATTTTATTTAAGAGAAGTTCAATTTTAGATGAAAAAAATAATCACTTAACATAGTGCAACATATCATGCAGATAAATATTGATAAAGAGACAAACTAAATGAAAGAATAAATTAAAAAAAAGAATAAAATGAAAATTTTAAATCATGTTAATTCTTGCATATCATATTTAAATTTAATTTTTAATGTAAGAATGCATATAAAATAACAAACTTTGTAAAGTTAATACAGTACATTGCAGGAAAGATAACATACATAAAGAAAAAAGTGTATATTTTAGCGAAATCTAATACATTACACGGAAATTATTTCGATGCAAACAATGCATGTGTTTTCAATATAGTATTATTTTTGGTGAATTATTTTTAAATATTTGGGAATATTTGTTGGTATTTATTTTCTAAAATTCATTAAATAAGAGACAAAAACCTTCTATTTTAGTTTAAGTACTTAACAATGTAATAAGTTTCATAATCATTTGAATTATGAACGCATGAAATTCCAAATGAATATGTAAAATAACTGCAAGACGACATTTGATTTAATTCATCATTCCTTTACTGTCACTTTCATGAAATCCAGCACTTAAAACAACATTAATTATTCGCCGTTTCTTAAAGCAGGGCTAAGCAGTTAATTACAGCCGAAACAATTTTTGATCTTCTTAATTAACAACTTCAGAAAATATGTCACGTTAATTAATCAACGCTTATCTTGAACTAAGAACAATTCAGGGTTTCTGTTAAGAAAGAATGCATCATATAACAAATGATTAAATGAAGGAAAAAAAATCAAAATAATTGGTTAAGCATATAAATCTTGCATAGATGGGGGAAAAAATTAAAATCTTTAAGAATTGAATGTTTGAATAATTCTTTCAAATAAAAGAAAAAAAAATAATGGAAAAATTACGAAAAATATACTGCATAGTAGTTTTGAAACTAAAGATTATTTTTTTTAAAAAAAATGCATAATTATCTATTTATTATTTCTTATTCGATCTTATTTTCCTTAAACTACATTTTAGTATATTTTATTTCTTTATTTCTTAATTTAACTTTCATTTTTTTATTAAATAATATTTCCTTGTCGAACAATTACTAATTTTAGCATGGAAAAAAGTTGTTTTATATACATTAAGTTATGCCATTACATTTGAAAAAAGTTTAAATTCTTACTTTTAAATTTAAAAAAGTCTTTTTAATTGACATATTAAATTTTTTTTCTTTATTTAATTCAAAATGGATTAAAACATTTCCGAAAAGGGTTTTTATTAGATTCAATATTTTATAACTGAGAGACTGTTTAAACAATTTTTTTACTGAAATTATGATTTTCTTAATAATAAACGTGTTTTTTTAACATTTCAAATGAAATTTACCAAATCTGTTTAATTCCCTTAATTTAAGTTCCATTTTTGAGGCAATTCCAGATCTATTTTAAGACGAATCTCTATTTTTGGATGTCAGTAGTTGTGACTATAAGACTATAACATAATTGTGAAAGGTCTTACCGAACAATCTGTGGCTTTAAAGTGCATTGCATCGGTAAATATTTGATAATATAGGTAAATATTTGTAATAAGGAAGTTTTAAAACTAAAACCTAGCTGCCTTATTTCAGTAAACAAATAAAAATAAATCGGACTATTATTGTGGAATGGCGACACTTAATAATGATGATTGCATCTCCTTTTGAAAGGATTGTTATGGGGCCTCTGAGGGCCCATAGGGATCCACTTCAGTTCCCACCAATAAACTTGAATGGATGAATAAAAAATATTTTATTAACAATTGAAAATTTGAGCAAGATATATAAATATATAGAGAGGAGAGTGAGAACAAATAGAAACTGAAAAAAGAGAAAATAAGGATAATATTTTATCATTAAAAAATTAATCCCTCATATTTAAATAATAAAATTCTAGCTAATACATGCTCTACAGAAGAGAAAATAAAACATGAAATTTACTTGGTTGAATCAAATCGATGTCTATTTAAACACAGAAATTTCCTAATCGTTTGGTGGAAAAAAATCGGGATAAGAATATTTTTTTTGCAGCCACAAACCAAACAGTGGTTTTGAAAAATAACTAAATTTATAATTTTTAAATTTCTAGAAACACAAAAGTCAGAAAAAGAAAGAAATCACTTAAAAAAATTCTTTTAATAAAAATATTAACAATGCTACAAGTTTTTAAAATTAATCACAAACTGTATAGATACTCTTTATAATACCTATTTTAAAAATAATAAACAGTCTTTGCTCATAATTGCTTCACTCATTTCTAGAAGTATCATAAAAGTAAACCATCTTTGTTTTAACTCATAGTCTAATTTTCTCAAAATAAAGCAGGTAGACGCACCAAATGAAAAATTCACCGCCGTTTCCCTTCAGCAAATTGTTTTTCACGTTCGCGTTCCTAATTTCGCGCCATTTTATCATCTCCAATCTTCCTTCTTCGCCTTCGTTCTTAATTAAATGGGGCGATTGCTATTTATGCCATCCTCCCTTAATTATTATGCAGCAGGTACTGAGGGATGTTGCGCCTTTATTCGAGCGTGAAACTGTAGCGCTGAAATTCTCTTGAGTGAAACTTGCATGTAACAAATTCAGAATTGGCGGCAACATGAACAGATCTGCAAGTCCGCCATCTTTTTTATTTAATTGTCTGATTCCATCAAGTTTAGTTTATTTTTATGCTATGATGCTACGTTTCTTAATTCAAATCCGATCAGAAATTAAAACTGATCATTTGAAGAATATTAGGCCTAGAGGAAAGAACGATGGAGATACCAGAATAAAATGGTTTCTCATTTATTATTTTGAATATGATTTTGAAAAAACAATTTTCTGTGTTCGAAAAAATTCCATAAATGACAAGAAAACACAACATTTTCCCGAATTAATTTTAGAATTAAATAATTCCCCTGAAATATAGCATTAAATAAAACATGGGCAAATGTATATATCAATAAACTTTTCAGTTCAAATAGTTTTACTATCATGAGTGGCAACAATAAAAATTTTTGAAGTTTATTCTAAGAAAAATGTCACAATTCATGCAAAAAGCGATGTTGCATTTTTCTCGAAGCAATTAAATGTATTTATTCTGAACTTTGTTGGATATTTATAAGCCTGAATAACTGAATAAATCTATAAAATTATTTTTTCGTCATTGTTTTCCTTTTTAATAACCTTTTGACAATAAATTTTCAGAAATAAGCTACGTATTTTTATGAATATTTGAGTCAATTTGCCATTCCAGCTATTGCATATTTTCTCCAATAAGAATATCTTTTTTTCTAAATATTTTGGTAGAATAAAAACTTAATTTTTTTCGTAATCAATAATTTTTTTATGTTTTGGCCATTAGTGGTATGAATTTGAGGCCGCCAGCTACAAGCAAATATTTAGTTATAAGCGGTTTCGAATATTTCAGTCTTAAAATTTTTTTTAACAAAAAATGCTGCTTGTTAAGCACAGATTTATTTAATTCAGATGTAAGATATTTAAAAAAAATTTCGTTTTAAACTTATTTCAAAATATTATATGTATTTCTAATGAAATTTATTAGAAAATATAATAATACAGCGACATAATAATAATGCAACAGTAATAAAATTTTAAAAAATCTATTTTATGTAAATAAAATATTTTATTCTTCTAAGGTTTTCTATATAAATCATATGATTGCATATATGGCAGTAGAAATTAACTTATTTTATCGCTAGTCTGCTACTTGCAAAGAATCATTATTAGAGAAAGAAGAATAAATTCTTGAAATGTATAGAATAGTTTTCAAAGTATTTTATGACAAGTATACAATCTCCAAAATTAATAGTATTATGTAAAAATCAGACATTAAAAGTTATTATCATTGAACAAATATAAAAATATTTCTTTGTTATGATGATCGAGAAATGGTGAGAAGAAAATGTAAAAAAAAGTATTCTTAAAATAAAATCATACTCAAAATTTGAAGAAGGACATTTTACTTTGTCAGAAGTGAGGGAAAAAACGAAAATATTTCTCTGAATTATTCCAATGGTAATAGATAGTAATGCCAATGTCAACTAATGCTTTGACTCATTTTATGCGTAAATAATATTGATATAATTCATTCATTTTATTTTCTAACATTAAAAGAATAGAAATAGGCTGCACAATAAATTCTCCATCATCTGATTTGCGGTTTAATCAAAAATTTCAAAAGAGCTGAGCCAGCAAAAAAATCGAAATAGTTTTTAACTCTAAAAACCATTTAACGGATATTTTTTGTTATAAAATAAACGAAATATTCCCAATAGATAAACTCGACTAGTCTTTAAAAAATAATGACATGGGAAGGATTTTCATAAATAATTTTTTTACCTATCTGGATTTATTTGCACGAGATCATTTTTTGATTTTAATGAAAAAATTATCGTAGTGCCCCTTAATGCCATATATAATTTGGACTCTACCAAAAAAGAAATTATCCGAAATTTATAACTGACAAAGAAATTGAACTCCAAGATTTTGATGAATATTATTTTATATCTTTCTTACTTCCTACTCTCGAAAAGTGAATCTGGAAACATATCATTCTGCGAGCATCAATAAATAGGAGTAGCAAGAAAAATAAACTTAGAATAAGGTGCTGATATAAAAATTAGAAATCTGTAAGAATCTTTTGATGCATTCATTTTTCTCTGGGACAAAAATCATGATATTGACTATGCTGCACCAAACAGAAGGTAAAAATTAAAAAGAAGATGTAAAAAGATGTAAAAATAAATCAAAAAGAAGATGTAAAAAGTTAATCTAATATTTTTACAATATTTAAATGAGTAGGTAAAACTCTATAAGCTTTAAAAATACAAAAAAATGGAACATGAGGTGAATGCTTGAAATCAACTCAGCATAAAGAGTTGATCAAGAGATCTAAGTTGGTAAGAAATCTAAAACTAATGTCACGTTTCCCTGCAATGCATTTCAACAATGCACTGCACGCAAGCTGGAATGCAGGAGAGGAAAGATAAAAGGTAATGAACTTGGATGATAAGAATTGTAGTTGAGTTTTTTAAAGGGGATACTTAAAATATAAAAAATATATACATTTAATTAAATTCCACGAGAACAATACGCATAGGGATTACTAACCCAATGATAACAAATAAGGGAGGAGAGAGCACTATTATTAACACAAAATTTGATCTTCAGATCTCAAAACAAGATCTCTGATTGTTTCAAAATTTTTTGTTTGAAAAACATTATTTCTGGAATTAGGCTGTTATAACTCAGAAATGCACTGAATTACTTGAATGAAATTTAACATGGACATTTTTCATCAAAAAATATATCTTTTGATTGAAATCTGTTGATGCAATGTCTGTCTTTGTCCGTCAATATTCTTAACATGATTATTCAAAAGCTCCAATAATAACTAAATAGATGAATAGAACATAATTTTGAATTATTGCTATGGCTCAAAAAGTGCAAAGAATAGCTGTAATGAAATTCAGTGAGTGCTTTTTTCCTCAAAAGTTGTACATGCTTAATGATGAGACTATCTTTCTTTTTGTCCGTACGAATTCTTAACATGATGATTCGAAAATTCAAACAACCACATAGATGAAATTAAGCAACACCATTATAACTGGTAACTGTAATAAATTTTAGACCTATTCCATAGAAGAGCTGACTATGTGTTGAAATGTACAAGTACGATAGTGTAAAAAGGATAAGTAAAAAACACATAAACATAGATATATATAAATTCCTTTTGCAACTTTATCTCTAATACTATAGATCTGTATCAAATTTTAGATTCAAAAGTGATGAGGAAAGATATCCAAAATCTATATTCATTTTTGTTTTTAAGAAACGCAAATCGCATGATATATTGCAGATCGAGGGAATAAAATCTCCCTATTTAAATTATCCTTTTGATCAATTTACAGAATAATACGATCCTCAAA
>JAOUZG010039747.1:2102202-2121566 GCA_026289955.1 Argiope argentata | reverse complement strand
ATATATATATATATATACTAACCAGATGAAATTTCTGTACAATATTTATATCCTTTAGAAACCTGCCCTTTATAATTTCATGCAGCAAGGAATGAATGGATACGCTTCAAGTACCTAGTTCGAGTCCCAGTTCGAGCATAGTTGTTTTTCTAAGTTCTATCTGTTAGGAGTGTGCATTTGCCCTCCTGTATGAAGGGGTTGTGCAAGCGATTGTGATGTGTGAGTAGCTAAGACGTACTCTTGACCCTAGTTGGCACTTCTACAAAATAAGAGATGCTGATTAGGCTTAAATCGGTGACTGTCTCAACGAGCTTGTCCATGGCAAGTACCATAAGAAAAAACAACAATATTTATTAAAAATATTGTATGTTTGAGAAATTTTACGTTTTTTTCTTTAATAAGCCATGCCTCATTCTTCAAAGTAGTAATTTTTTTCATTTAAAGAGATATTTTCTAGTATAAATGTGGTGGAGAAGTTTCAAGTTATTGCTTCCTCCCCTGTTCAGTAATTGTCTGCTATGATTGTGCCATCTCGGTAGTTTATAATAAAATCACTCCGACTGAGAAGAATTTATTTTTCTTGTTGCACTGTCAAAGTGCGTTCGCTGTTTATTGATTTTCAGTTCTAGCTGACCCTTTATTTTTAACGCGTGGATTAACTCGTTAGAAGCTTCAGGCTGCTATTTTAATGCAGCACGAGAACATTTCAAACGTTAGGATTGGTCAGTGATTCGAATGCAGTGAGTTGACCATTGCACCCATCATAAAAAGATTCAAAACAGAAGATAGATAAGAAGCCTTGAAATGGTCTTCTCAGCTTATCTTCTAAACATGCTTTTGATACATTGACTGTATTATACCTTAAAAATAGATTTGCAAGTCTTGCTACATTTTCAAGAGAATGGAATGAATTCATGTCTGTGAATTCCAGTCCCATATCAGTCGCAGGAGGCTTTTTGAGGCTGGTTTCAAGGTACAAGTATCAAGAAAAAGACCCAGTACTGACGAAAGTAAAGTGGAACAAACTATAAGAATGGACCAAGCTGCACAAAATTTGCAGTATTTCGGAATGGAGACAAATTATAATAAGAGACGAAAGTCCCTTTTCTTTAATGTCTGGCAAGCCTGGCCCCGTTTGGCGTAAAACAAAGGAGATCATGAGGCCTGATCCGCATATAAAAACCCTCAGAAAGGGTAATGGTAGAGGTGCATGTCTTATCAGTCAATTGACGAATTCATTTTGCACAGGAAATCATGAAAGGCGACAAATATGTTGGTGCGCGGAAGGATAAATTGATTCGTAGTTATATGTTCCCAAGGCAGAATTGGATATTTCAGCACCCTGCCAAACATCGAAAGATTTAAAATAAGCTTCACAGCTAATTTGAAATTTCATGTTCAGTTTTGACCTCTATATCGAAGCATTCGTCATTTTAGGCTAAGGCAACGTTTGGAAAGGATGGTATTAATGTTTTTAGATTACCAGGAAACTCGCCAAATTCAGACTCCATTGAGAATTTATGGAGTATAATGGGAAAGAAAATTACTGAGGATCATCCAAAACAAAACTAGAGTTTCAGGAAACAATAATTCAAATTTGGCACCATGAAATATTGAAAGAAGTGTTGCAAACCTTGTGGATTCCATGCCTAACAGAGTGGTTGCCGTTATTATGGCCAGGGGCTGCTTAACCAAATATTAAATACTTTAAAATTAAGTTGAACTTTTTTATTACCTTTTCTGATCAAAAGAACTTGAATTTTTTTTACTTCATTTTAGTTCGGGGGACCACAAATGGATTCCGATACTGATAACCTGTACATTATATTTGAATTTTATTCTTTTATAAATTAAATAATATTTTATTCAATTACTTAATCATATCTTGCCTTTAAACTAACATATTGATATAAAAAGTATCCCTTTAAATGAAAAAAAAAATATTACTTTTGGGGGGTTTATTCTTGAAAAAAACTTGAAATTTCTTTAATGTGCAAATTTTTTTACCATAAGTGTAGATTATTCGAATTTAAAAATTTGTTTAGTCATAAACATTTTATATACATGAAAAGATATACAAAATATATCTTATTAAACATGGATTCACGGAACTCTTAAAAGCATTTGTGAGTTAAATTAAAGAGACATTTTATCGCATACTCTAATAAACATATGTATTATTAATCGTAACTATCGATGAGCAGTTGTTTCAAAAATAGTTATCATTAACTTACTGTCTTTAAATATTTCGTTGACATTAATCACTGAGATGCGGTTAATACACAAGATATCGAATTATAATCTGATACTGATCTCTCTATCCCCTAGGGGGACCTCAAAAGGAGGATGAGATGCTTCCAGCTTGGTGGTTGAATCTCGCCACATTGGAGGGTACATTAATAGGTGGGTGTTTGGCTCCTCCTACCGATGATGGGACGTACTTCCTACCGGAACAACTGTACCGTGACCGGTGATGACTCTTAGGGCTCAACCACAGTCCCCGCCAGTGATGCTATTGAAGTTGTACAATCATTCAGCTTTATGATTTATTCCGTGTGCCTTCGGGTGGGTCGGAGAGTCTGGTATGACTTAATAATCTTGGCACTTTAATTGTTAAATCTGCGAATCGAATTTTATTTATTTCACTCTTCATTCTGTAGTTATTAATTTGACTTATATTAGGACAGTCATAAAGGCACATTTCTTTTTAATGGATTTCATTCAGAATTTGATGAAAGGACCGTATACATAATTTCATCCATTTGACTGACTGCCTTTTTGAGTTTTCGAGTTTAGAGATAGAACAAACATGATTTCAAAGATTTGTTTTTCGTGGCTTAGGAGTTCAGATATTCGGGTTCGGAACTTTTGATGACTGCAGCTCTATCTATTTTCATACTTTGTATATGAGAAATCAAAAAGGAATAATTTCTAAAAATAATAAAAGTGCTGCTTTCAATTCGCTACAGAAAAATTGATCGCGTGGAATCCAATTTTGGAATAAATTGTTTGTTATGATTTATAGATATAAAAATTTCTGAAAAATTATTTTGGGTTTTACTGATTCTTTAATAAAGGTACATCTAGTAAAACCTTATATCAAAAGTTCAAGTTCAGACGCGTGAATTATGAGTTAGTAAAACAGAAATCCCGTAGGATATTCTACCAAATAACCACTGGGAAAAATTAAATATTTTTTTTTCTATGCTAATGATATAGATGTTGTTTTTGTGTATTGTTTTGTCTTTTGATGTTATTTTTAGTCACTTTTCTGCGCCTTTTTCGTTTATATATAGATATAGAATTTTTATTTATATAAGGTTGTGTTACAAATGATTCCAGACACATTTTCCTTTCTTTGCCCTTGGCCAAAATTTCCGAGTTGCCAATGTCTATTTATATTTGTGTTTCTAAGTTCTTTCACAAAAACTATTTTTATCCCCCATCTCTGGCCTTTACTAGAAATTTGTCCTTTAAGTTTTTGAATCAATCTATGTAATAAATACATTTTTTATGTAGAAAAACATGAAAATATAATACCATGGATTTCATAAAGGAACCACAAGCTCTTCTTTTTGCCGCTAGAGGATAATAGTTGCTTTTGGTTCATTCTTTGTGATAGGTGTATATTTTTAATGTTAGTTTTCAAGAACGTATAAAGGAAGCCGTTATAAATGGTATTACTGGTCCTTTCCTTCAAGGACGTGGCAGGCGAGTAAGTAATTCCGTTAGAGGGCAGTAATTGCTTCGTAAGAGAATCTAAGCCTCTGCAACGAAGGGTGGCAAGAGCATAATCTGAATACACAAAAATTATGCTATGTAAGAAAGTCCTATACACGTTAAATTCATTGAGGCCAAATGCTCTATTCCTGAGATGACAGAAATTTTGTGAGTTGAAGAGTGCCTCTAATCTTCAAAAGAGTTGATTTTAATTGTCAGAGTGCTTCTCAAATACAACTGTGATAACTTCAAAAGGGCAGTTAGTCTAACTAAACTAAACTAATTCCATTTCATATGGTGTTTTGAGTTTTCAACATCCTGCAATTGAAACTTATAATTTAAAAACTAAACAAAAGTGTTTTATACTTTCTACATGGGTGGTTTGCAATCGTGTTTGGCATTCAATGAGCTGCATTTTAAAAGCTGTACTTGAAGACTGTGTTAATAGAGAATATTTATGGCATAAATAGGTATAAACTTAAAATTTTCGACTTTCACAGGCAACAGAAACCAATTAAAAAATATATGGGGGTGGGATAAACAGCTGTTTTCAAGTTGCATTTTCAGAATTGTCTTTTTTAATTTCTTCGCTTCTATTAAATAAGATTACATAACGTTTTAATGTGAATAGGTTTTCATTAAAAAGATTTTTTTTAACGTCTCAGTATAAATAGGTATAGGTTTTATAGGTGTTAAGTTAGCACATTATCTATAAATTGCAACCTGAGAAATAATTTTGCAAAAATCCTTCAAAAAAGAAATGGTTTTTCATAGAAGTACAAAATACCATGAGTAATTAAGAAATGAGCGTTTTAAGCATGAGCATTTTAAGAAATGATTAGTATAAGAAATAGTTAAGTTTTTATATTTAATTAAAAACTAATTAAATTTAAAACCTCTTCTTAAATACTTGGGTGTATATGATTCCTTGAAGCCAAATCTATATAACTTAATCTTATTATTTCAGTAGTATCAATTGTTT
Organism: Argiope argentata; assembly: GCA_026289955.1. Taxonomy (NCBI): domain Eukaryota; kingdom Metazoa; phylum Arthropoda; class Arachnida; order Araneae; family Araneidae; genus Argiope; species Argiope argentata. The sequence continues at coordinate 2,116,864 of JAOUZG010039747.1, read as the reverse complement.
GATTCCTTTTTAGTAGTATCCTTTGTAACAGAAAAAGTTTTGTTTAATTGTGAGGATTTTTCCATAATTAGCACAATTTTCCTAACTCCTAATTTTCCTTTTAAAACTCGTGCTTATTACTTTAAGATAAGTTTTTATTTTATTCATATTAATTATTTGGGATATTTTATTATCGTATTATGATCAAAGGATATTTTACTAAATTAGAAATATATACAAAAAAACATAATGGATTGTATAGAAGGTGGCACCTTGAAAAGTTAAAGCAGATCTTTATGTCAAATCCTAATGCATCCTAAACATTCGCAAAACAAAGGATCAAAAAGAAAGCCGAAATCAATTCGAATGTATTTCAAAAAGCGAATAATTATTACGTTACTGGTAAAAGCCCTCCGTTCATATCGGTTCGAGCAATTTTGAAACTAAGTATTCATTTCAGGTGACGAGAAAAAAACACCTTCTTCCTATTGAAAGGATGCACCGTGTTTCTTAAGTGATGGCGGCGTTTTTAAAACGAATCCATGTTATTAGATAATTGAATTACATTATCTACCCGAAGTTGGCAGCAAGAGCGAGTGCAAAAGATATGAGGGATGATGACAAGTTGCCGAAGCATCGTGGCATCGCGTGAGCTGTTTACTCATTAAAACCAAGAGCCTGTCACGCCCATATGTGCATAATATGATAAACATCACGCTACGGTTACAGCGCAACAAACACATTAAAGAAGAAAAATATTGATAAAGCCATTTGATAAAAGAACAGCTTCGCGCAGAAACACGATGCCAGCGGCCAAAGCAACTGCTGAGCACGTTCTTTGAATGAGAGCTTGAGAGAGATATCGGCAGGAGGCGCGGTTCACCGATCGAACGGTGTTGCCAGTTTCCGATTGAATATTTTACCTATTCGATCGCTTGCAAAAATGGTGAATTATTCCCTGCCGAGTGCTAGTTAGTCGTCTAGGGCAGTGTTTATCTTTGGGCCAAGAGGCGATAGGCATTTTTTTTCTTTTTTTCTTTTCTATTTTTATTTTCCGCCCTCTTTTCTCCATCGAAATAGTAGTATGTGTTGGGTACCCGTTGCCATGGAAACGCACGCACTGTCATTATCTTTCAGAAATTAAAAAAAAAAAGTCGCTGCACGCAACGCAACAGGCAAAACGATGGCGTCGAACGCTGACTGGTTCCCTTCCATTTTAACGCTGTTCTGCACCTGCGCACTACCGCCGCACTTCGTTGCCACGGCAACAATGGCCGTCGCTCTCCAACTGGATGTTTCTCAGGCGTATTTTTGCAGTTCGAAATAACACGTTCGCTCTGTACTTGTGGGAAAGACCGAGGGAACCAAACAACAGCTCACAAGCCCTCACAGAACAGAGTTAGTTTATATTATTCTGCATTTTCGAGCACGCGAGGCGCGCCGCAATCGCCAATGAAAACTATTTGTGCTGTTTGCGAGAAATGTCGCCATTTCTTCATAGCGTACGCGTGACTCTGCGATTAAGACTCATTATCTAAATGAATTGGGGATGTGCACGAAAATGAGAGTTAAATAATTGCTGCGTAAGAGGGAAAGAGAAAGAACCACCTGACCGCAGTTGAAAATAAATAGTTCCCTGACCGAAAAGTCCAATGCACTAGCTGGCTTTCGGAAATTTTCTAATTTTGCCGTTGATTTCTCAGCTTAGAAAACACCTCTTTTATATAATAACTATACTTATAATTTATTTATATAAGTAAAGAAGAAATTCATATAATGTTTGCACATTATAGTAATATAAGTTAAAAAATAAAATTTACCTAAATCTTTTCACAGAATTACTATAAAGGTTTTGATTTAGACTTCAAATATATTAATTTTTTTATTAATTTATAACTATGCTTACATGTATGAACAATATTTCTTTATCTTTAATATTTGTTATTTCTTTTAAATAAATTTTAATGTCCAATTAGAATGTTATTTAAATTCTGCTTGATTCTTTAAAGATCAGTATTAATTTTGAATAATTTTAAATAATCGTTTCTTATACTTAATTTTGAAAAGTTAAATAATTAATCTCAACTGATATCTATGTTTTGATAAATAAAATGATAGAAGCCTTTGATTATAATATTTTATATTAAACGGATCTGAAATTATTTTTAATTCCACCGTTATTGCCAATCAGCTAATTCCTAACAAATATAAATGCTAACTTTTTTATAAAAAACAAATTAAAATATTATAAGTTGTTGATATAAAACAAAATAATATGTAAGTATACAAAATAATATGTTGTAATTACCAAGTTAAATTTTACTTTAATAGAAGAAAAAAAATCGGAATTCTACGGAACCTTCGAATTTTCATGATAATTTAACAAATTAAACAGATTCTATACACTGTCTATAAGGAAAGGTTGTTGCAATTCCATTCCAAGTCATTAAAGATGGACAGCGGGAGAGTTTTGATCAATTTAAATATTTATACAATCTCTCAATATAATAAAACCTATACGACACAATGATGTATTTTAAGTTAAAAAAAAACTGAATTCTCCAACGTTAAAAAAACTGACCGAGTTATGAAGGTTGAAAATACTTATTTTAGACCAATCAATGCAGGTTATATTCTTTAAAGAAATTGTTTGAATAGTTTTGAAATGGTTTTATTCAGCGCTTACAAAATAAGTCTTGTTCATAAAAGAGTGGAACTTATTTTTTTGTTTAAGATTTAATGGCCGAAAAATAATAAATTAAAAATACGTAACAATGGAGCACAGTAAAATAATAAATTTATTATTTTTTAAGGAATATTTTTATTTTTTGAAACAGCGCAGCTTATGACTGTGTGTACCATTCAAAACATTTTCCCAATTATAACTATGTATCTGTTTCTAATAGTTCAGAAATAATTTAAATAGAAGGTTTTATATCTATCTATAAAATATAATCTTGAAATTGAGACCATCTTAAAAACTTTTTTCCTTTTCATCGTGCTTAAAAAATTACTTTAGTTTCATTTAAATACTTATTTATTTACACTTTCGAAGACAAATTCAATGCTCAGCATGTTGAAATAGGTACAAAATATGCTCTTCAATAATAAAATACAAAAAATTGAATTATCAAGTTAATTTTTACTTTAAAAGAAAAAAAAAATAATCGGAATTCTACGGAACCTTCGAATTTTCTCGATATTTTATATCTTGAAGGTATTCTCTAAGGTATTTTTTCCAATATTGTATAGTATTCATAACATATAGAAATATTGTAGAAATATTATACAATCTGTAATAATTTGAAAGTATAGATGATTAAGGGGATATTATTTTTATTTTAGAATGCCCAAAATTAGGAGTGAAATGTTTATATATTTGAAGGAAAATAAACTTAAAACAGTGATTTTTGGATGTTCTTTTTTAAAAATTAAAGTTCCAACATTCAAAAAACAAATATTAAATAAAAAAAAACACATAAAAATCATGTATTAGCAAAAATTTTTAAAAAATACACATTTATCGAATCCAAAATTGCAGATTTTAAAATACCATAAATTTGTAAAATAACACAAGGAGCTCGAACCATAGGTATTTTAAAGAAACGTAAATTTGTAAAATAACACAAGAAACTTGAGCGATAAGTATTTCAAAGTACCATTGATTTGTAAAATAACACAAGAAGTTTGAATGATAGGTATTTTAAAGTACCGTAAATTCGTCATGTAATACAAAAAGTTTGAACAATAAATATTTCCTTTTTAAACTCATTTTACTCTCTTTGCAGTATATTGGGTCTTTTGCTTGAAATAGCTATTTTTATTTTCATTTGGAATTCATAAAAGCTGTAAATGAAAAAGAGGCGAAACTTTAATTTTTAAAAATATATTCGTTTAAAAAGAAAATTGAAGCATTATTCATCGCTTTTTGGGAGACAATTAAATAGAAGAATTATATCGTTATGCGTTCCACAGGAAAATGCATCAAACTAAACTTAATTATTGACCTAAACCAGTAAGAATCTCTCTTAACAACGATTGTAAATGGAAAGGAAAAAAGTAGAACGAAACGGTTTTTTTCCCTTTTTTACATAATCAATAAAATAACAGAATATTCTTGTCATTAATACCTAAAATGTCATTTTAAGTTATTTAATAATCGAAAATTCATATTTTTATCATGTCAGAACAAGATGTTGTTTTTGGGATGATGTTTTTGGCGTCAACAAAAATCCATTGGTGAAAAAAATTAATCCGAAGGCGAAAAATAAAAATTTTATTATCTGCACTAGCATCTCAAAAAGTTAGCTTTTAATAACGTGTTGATATTGCATTTACAAAAGCTTTGATTAAAAAAATAAGTTAAAACCAAGAAAAAAGTCAGTTTGAGCATGTGATTACATGAAATGAAATATATAGGAAATGCGATATTTTTTTGAGCAATAAATGCGACAGAACGTTTTTTGGGTCGTTTGCAATACTAAAGTGACTCATTCGATGAAGCCATTAAAATGAATAAAAATATAAGTTAACTTGCACGAGAACGTGGTGCTTGGTCGTTCAAGAAATGATGTTCTGATGTGATACATTGAAATATGCAAAGCGGATTTCATTTTAATCTTTTTATCATTTTAATCTGATTACAAAAAAAGAAGAAGAAAACAGCCTAATAGATTCATTTCTTTTGTATTTGACATTTTTATCATTGCAAATAACAAATTTCAAAGAAAATACATTCGATAAATCGTTATTTCTTAATATTTTCTTATTTTTAAAAAGATTTCAATGAAAAAAGTTTCAATTTATATGCAGTACATCATAAGTATTGTCATGCAGGAACACCCCTTTATGCTCTTATTCGGCATAATGGTGCAAAGATTTCAAATTAGTAACTATTTTCGAATTCAGAGGTAAACCATTCACTATGCGTTACTGATTATATGATTGTATAGTTGATTTTTTTCTACTTGTCGTTTAATTTGATTTATTGATAGAATTTTTGAAATGTTCTAAATTAAATTTTAAGAAAATTTGGCATTTACTTTTAGATAAAAAAAGCAATTTCGAATTAGCTTTCCGTATCTATTCAAATTATCAATTGAAAAAAATACAACGATTTTTCAAATGATTGTTTGCGTTTGTATAGCAACAATGATGATTATTGGTTATTGCGTTTCCAAGGCAACGTGATTCCCTGAATGAAACATTAATTCTTTATGTTTGAGCAATATCAATTATTTATTCACAAAAAAGGATGATCACATATAATCTCAAATTGACATAAATTATAATAAAAACTAAAATGCCCTTCTTTACATGCACGGCAAATAAATAAAAACCTTATTCGTAATGACTTTAATTTGCTTTTTTCAGTGGAAATATCTTTTACGATAACAATCGAAATCAGATACTTTGAAATTCATATATAACTCTTTACATGCAAATATACAGGTGTTTTAATTTATTCGAATGAAATTTAATGGATTAACTTTTAACAACATGTCATATTTCGACGAATATATCGAATTTCTTTACTTTTTTTCATCTAATTTATAGTCCACAGTATTATTAATAATATCTTTTATGGCATCATTAAAAGTTTCAGAAATGTTTTATTAGTTTCATAAATAAATAAAATCGAACACAAGATTTATGACTAATCGCAGCCGTCACGGAAAGGTACTTCCTCCAGATAAGATTTATTATGCGCAAATATTAATATACTTGATGCGCAGTTCTTGAAAATCTCTAGAATAACAAAATGCTAGAACTGCTCCAATTGACAAATTAATAAATACTAAGGGAAAGTATAGCAAAGACAAAAGTTTTCGCAATATTCATCATAAAATTCTTATAGAAGGGTTAGTTTCTATACTATTTCCATGTTGATAAGAAAATCCGGTACTAAAAAGCTGTGGAACAAAATAATAAAATAAACTAAATTTATTTTATATTACTTTCAAACTTAACTATTCATCCATCCAAATTTACATAAACAAAATCATGAAACTGTTGTCAATTGTTAAATATTAAATGTTAATTTTTGAAATCTGATGCTAAATTTGAAATGTCATCAGTTACCTTACTGTAATTTTAATTCCAAACTAAAGTTGGAAAATTAGCAGCAAAATATTCCACATTTTATTTTCTGTTTGTAAATATCTGATTACGATATTTTTTGCAAAAAAAAGATTCTATTTTTTAGTTTAATTTATTAAGAACACAATTTAAAATAAGATTTTAACCTGATGTGAGCATGACAAAAGAGAATGGTTGTCTCTAGGTGCGGATTAGACTAAGAAAATTAAGCTAAGATGGTTAATTAAAACGCTAAGGAATAAATAAATCACCAAATAAATATAAAATATTTAAGTAAGTAGCAATAATCAGGTTTCTGTGAATTATCTATTGATCGATACATAAAACGAAAACTTATTAAGTTCGATTATTTAGTGTTATTTATTTCTTTTGAGATTTCCCCCAGGCGGCTTCTCGTAATGAGGATGAGAGTCTAGCGGCACGGGGGTTGGAACTCGCCACCTTGGAGGGTACACTAAGGGGGCGTTACGCTTCTCCCACCGAAAAAATCAAAACTTTTTTTACTTTATATAATCCCACCCCGGGGTGGTACCCCGAAATGAGAATGAGAGGCTTCCGGCATAGTGGTTGGATCTCGCCACCCTGGAGGGTACACTAAAATGTAGGGTGGGTTAAACCCATCGATGACGGGATGTAATTCCTACGGAAAAGGTTGTACGGTGGCCGGTGATGGCCCTTAGGACTCACCCACAGTTTTATTGCTATTGCAGCGGTCTAGTCACTCAGTTTTGCGGTTTAATTTTGCGTGCCTTGCAGGCGGGTTGGATCAGTCTGATATGATTTTTCTTTAATTTTACCACAAGAGCACTGGTTATAAGGAAGAATATCTCCTAATAAATTTGAAGAGGAATTTAATAAATTCCAGTCTTCCTTGTTGGATTAATAAGTAGTTGAAAAATCTGAAAAGATTTCTCAGGTAAAGCATTACCCAAAAAAGTGTTTTGACATGCTTATTATACATTTCTGCATATATATTTTTTAAATTTTATAAATGCTCATTATTGGAAGCATTATAAAAAGTAATTCCATTATAAAACTTCATCATTCCAGAAATAATTTCTTTATCGTAAGAAATCTGAACATTGCCCCAAACTATCATCAAAATTTTCATAGCATAAATTATTAACTTGCAATGTGATGTAATAAATTTGATTTTTTTCTTCATATTGATAGGAGTAAAATAGCACAGAGAATAAATTTGAACCCACATCTTATTGACTGATGAATCAGTGTGTATTTCAATTGGCTATAACTGAAATAGAAGTACTGATGGTGAAACTACAGTTAGTTTTTATTCTGTCCAACGAACCTCTTTATATTGTTACGAGCGAGCAAAACGCACGCCAAAGGTGAAAACGTTGGCTGCGCTTCACGGAATGCTCCGCGCCAGCCGGGTTGACTTGGCGGGAAGAATGTTCTGGTAACCCCGAGTCAATTCTGGTTGAACCGCGTTTTCTCCCGGCGCTTTCTCCCGCGTATATAAGAGGCGGGTTGCCTCTTCCTGGCAGTTAATCCCTCAAAGAGAAGCGTTTCGCTTTACTCGCGGAGTTACGCTTGTGAGCTGTGTTTTGCGTTTGCTGTTAACGCTGTGTTATTGAGCTCGCTGTGCTTTACTGTTGCTGTGCTATACTATAGCTGTTTTGCAAACCGTGTTTATTGTGCGTAGGACTTGCATTTACGCTGTAAGTGACTGATTATTGCTGAATTGTGTTTTCTGAAGTTTTACCTTTTCAAGTCATCCTGTATATACCGGTAAACAGCTGTAAATAAATTTGTTTGTGCTGTCCTCAAATAAAGTCCATTCAATCCGAACCCGCTAAGCTAAAAACGCAACAATATATTGTCTTTATGAGAATTTTATAAAAAAGATCAGAAAAAATGATATGGTATATTTGATTTTGTTAGGATCCAATTTAGGACAAGCTGCGCATTTACGCAGTTTCTTTAAAAATATTACCATCCAATACTTGGGGGGTTGAGAAAGCCATGTACATAGAGTGCTCGTTATCTGTGAATGAGAGACAGCATACCTTTTGAAAAGTTTTGGATATAAAGTAACTTTCCTCCAAATATTCTTCATGAGCCACTTGTTTATAGAAGAAGCATAACATCCCCTACTTACTTTACTAATCATCTGAGCACAGAAGATTTAATGTAGATGTACTAAGTCTTTGTTTTTCACTCTGTTATCATAAGTAATCTCAATAAAAACTCGTTTCAAATTGATTGAGAAGGCTACAATAAGAGGGTTGCAAGAACATTTTATCATTGGAGCAAAATGGAAGTTGAATTTGAAGAAAGGAAAATTCACACAAGTAAGAAAAAGCAGTAAATCCCAAGATTTGAGAATTGAAAGCTGACCATTTACTATTAACTAAAAATAAACCGTATTATTTTATTTCTTTTTCTCTTTTAATTACTCTAATGAAGAAGAAATTACATTAAAGTTTTCCTCTACATTTTACCTCTTTGGATTTCCATTTCTCTTCCATTTATGAATACATTTGATGTATGAATACACATGATGGAAGTTTTAATCATGGCCTTTTTCAATACCTGTCTTGATTGATTTTTTTTATTTTCTTATACAAAATTTTGTTGTGTTAAGAAAATTGGGAAAAAACCCTGCTCATTTACAAAATAATCAAATGATTGATTCCTAATTAGTATAGGAGCCCTACTGCATTTTGAAAATAGTTAAAGGATTTGACATCAAGTACAAGAATGTTTTGTCTGGAGAACGAACAGTTCCGTTTATCCCGTTACTAAATCTTCGCGCAAATTTGTTTCATCATATCAAACGCAAGCAAGTGAATATATATGGTTAAATAGAATTTAGAGTATTCGGATACTTCTTTAAAAAAACTGACCATAAATTATTATTTAGTCTTTATTACAGTATGAAGATTTCAAATAAATTTATTATATATATTGTTTAAGTTCAGATTAAGTAAATTGATATATTGTAAACAGGTGCAAGACAACGTGTTGGGTGGTGAATAAATAGTCACGTTTGCCAATTTACTGTATCTTCATAAAAATTTAATTCCTCGTGTCAAAGAGATGCAGTTGAATTAATAAGATGAAAAATATTTAGAATATTTGAAAAGTACTTGAAATAATTCGGATACTTCTTTAAAAGAACGGATCACTCATTATTGTTCATTATAGCGTGAAGATTTCAAGTACTTTATTACATATACTTTCTAAGTACAACAGTTGTAAGTAGTTTAATATATTGTAAGTTTAATATATATTATGTTATAAGTTAACATTATACTTAGTACGATAATATACTGTAAGTAATTGTTATATGTCATCATAAGGATATTATAAGGATATCATTTTATATGTACCCTTTATCTCTTCTTAAGAGTCATAAATTAATGTGTTTAGACTATAAATAATTTATTACTTGCATTAAGGATATCATTTTATTTTCTTACCCATAGAATGATTTTTTATGACACCTACAATAACTCTGTTTTTTATCATTTAACTTTAATTATATTTCTCATCTACCAGACTCGAGAATCCTCCCACGCAAACACGTCTCCAAGTCCTGATCCAACCTGTTTGCCCCAATCGTCATAATAAACGAGCACCTTCTCAAACAATCCGCTTCCATCAGATCGAGCCCATCGGAAGAAAACGCTAAGCTGAGGGACTTTGCACTAATTGGCAATTCCCCGGGACTTTCTCATTATTGCATTTGCCCCCGGGGGTGGAGCTGCCGGTAAGGCATGCAAACGGATTGCCGATCCTTCCCCCTCCCCCTCGCTTTCACGAACCAATTGCCAGCTCATACCACGCGTCGATGATTATTACGGTTGTCCGGCAGACATTCGGAGGGTGGAGGAGCCACCCCCTCAACATTCTGCCCTTCGGAATATCAACTGGCAGGTGCAGAAGCGAGGAATGAAAGTAATTGTATCTCTTTTTTTTTTTTTAAAATTTTTAAACCAAAAGAAAGAGCCAACCCTTCTCTTATTTGGCCCGTGGCAAAAAGGAGGAAGATGACACGTTTCAAAAGTGACGAAGTAGAGAGCCTTTAACCATTTTTTTTTAAAAAAAAGATATTAAAAAAATATTTTAGTCCTTTTTGTAAAATGTTCGTGCCTTATCAAAAATGAATGTCTTTGCAATGACCTAAAAGTTAAAAAAATTAAAAAATTAAATCGCAAAAAAAAAAACATATCCAAGACATTCCTTAATTACTTATCCAAATAATATTTATCTTATTATCATCTATTTCTAAGTTTTTTTCGCTCAGAATAATGGGCCTTTTTAGTCCTTGAAGTTTAAACTGCATTTTTACTACTTATACTTCTAGTTAAAACCCAGTTAAGGATATTTATAGTTATTTTAATTCATGTGAGAAGACAAAGGATGTAAAGTAATTCAAACAAATTAAAAAGCTCAAGTTTCGCTAAAAATGGCATTTAAAAAATTCTTTTACTGTATAGGCTAGTTTTTGAGCCATCCAAAACAGGTTTATTTTATCTCTACGTTAATTGGAAATGAGGATATTGATATTTTCGAGATGATTGAAAAACCAGAAGTGGACATTTTAAAGAACTGGAAGCACCGATTTAAAGAACCAGAAACATTGTAAAAATTTGTATAAGCACAAGTTTAGTGTTAAATACGGAAAAAGGCAAAATGTCAATGTGAGTTTCAACGTTGTTTTGTGAAAATTTGTGCATAAAGATATCTATATGGAGCTCCGAACCCTCAGATTAGGAGCATTATGTAATACAATTTAACAAAGATCTTATAGGAGTAATGAATATCTTTAAAATTGTTGAAATGAAACTTTGTGAAAATGCAGTTAGAAAATTTGCTGAGCTCGACAAAGATAAAATAAATGAATCTAGGCGACATTCACTGCCAAATACTAAAAAATTCCAGCAAAAAATTAAGATGATTAAAAAAGGAGAATTATTAAACTGTAAGGAGAAAGAGAGTATGACCTATAAGCTTGGAGAATTTTAAGTATGTACACCCATAATTTATTCTTAAAACATGTTACTGTATATTTTAAATGTATTTTTCTCAAAATTGATTTTTTTCTTATTTTTTGCTCATTTTAAATCAAATAACTCAAAATGTAATTATCATATTACTATGAAATTAGGTGGACTTTGTCTTTATACTATTTTCGAGGTATGGATAAAAGAACTTAGATTGAGTATTTTTTAAAATTTACAGTCTATTGTTTGAATAATAACATTATAAATTTACTAAAAATGTCGCAATAAATCTGTAACTCGTTCCAAAATTTTCATTTATAATTATAATCGTAAACTTGTAATTCATTACCTAGAGAAAACTATGTAGTTTATTTTGGTGTAAGTTTTGTTCAAATGAGAGTAATTAAATGTCGATTTTAAAATATTATTAATACTTATTTCAAATATTGATACTTCCTTGCTATTCTTAAATTTGTCTAGTCTTAAATATTGTTAAAGTACGTATACACAATGTTTTTCCAAAAAGAGTGCTCTGAACGTGTTCAGATACCTTAAGCATTTTCAGGTAGCTTTGTCTTTTAAATCAACCACTACTTTAAATTAAATAGCTCATTTAAGTTATTGTTGTTGCTCATAGCACTTATCGTACACAAGCCTACTGACGAAATCTGAGATTTTAAGATGGATTTCAGCTTCTCTTCTTTCAGTAGCGCCATCTGGGGACAAAATTAACTTCAGTTACTTATTCGTTACAGCCATTTTCACGGGACTTCATCATACATTTTATGATTCAGAGAACGATAATCCCTGATCCAGTACCCTTAGTAGCATTGTCTTGAATTAGAGAGATTTGCGGCAACCACATATTTGTACGTGCATCAGCCACTACGTACACGGAGAGTCTTTGGCCAGCAGGATATAAACTTATGACCCAAAAGATGTGAATTCAGTGCTCTACTAACCCGATTAAAGTACTGAATATTTTGTAATCCAATGCACAAATCTAGTAAGCAATTATATACGAAGGAGATAAAACTTTTCACTGTTTCTTATTTATGTTGATGGAGAATACTAAATTATGCTAAACAAGAAAGCAAATGATTATTTAACTGATTACTGAAAATAAAATATGCGAGATTGTTAAACAATAAAAAATTTCAGATGAACAGATTTTCCCTACAAAGAAAGCATAACTTCCATCAAGACCACAAATAGAGTGCAGAATATTTATTTATAAGAGATATGCAATTATGTGTTTTATGATTTGCTAATATGCTCAATGTTTTTTAAATTTCAAGATAACCTATAGCGTGCCTTATTACACGATAAATATAATTTTTTCTCCTTTTTAAAATACCTCTACGAAAGAGACTATTTTTTACTTCGAGCAGTTGTGCCAATAAGCTACAAAAATTAACCTTTTGAAATCAATATATTACAATTCGATATACATTTATTCATATAGCACAATAGCTTATTTATTACTTCAAAAAATAAATATATATATAATTGTTTTAAGTTGAATTTCCCCGAGAAATTAATCTGCAATCGCTTACAACTCTCTTTATATTTTTAACAATCAAAATTAAATAAAGGAATAAATAAAATGTCAAAACGATGCAGTGACTTCAATGGTGTTTCAGAGGAGGCCTCCGATTTCAAAGAATTAAATGTAGAGAATTCTAATCGCAATGCACTAAAAACAATACTATCTTCAGACATCATTGTTTTCCTATCTAACTTTATCCTAACAAGCGCGATGATTCAAAGAATTGTTAATGAGAAAAAATGGTTAGAACAACAGCTCTATAGACGATCGATAACAGACACATTGCTTATTTATGAATAACTCGAAAAAGCGGGGAAGGAGTTATTTTTCCCACCTTCTTCAAAACTTTACAATAATATTTAGAATATTTGAGATTTTAATCATCCATAAAGATAATAGAAATTACTAATTATTTCAATTTAAAGTAAAATTTGAAATTTATAATGTTATAATATGATACATCCGATGTCATTCAGGATTTAAAAAAATGTTTTCTCAACTTATTGTAAAGTTAAAAATTCAAATAAAAAATATAAATAAATAAATAAAACTCAATATAAAAATATAACTTATATATAAAAAATATAATTATATTAAAATTAAATAATAAAAAATATAGTTATATTAAACTTTAATAGAAAAAATAAAATTTATTTATTCAAACTTAAATGTAAAAAAATTTATAATATATTTATTTAAAGTTAAATATAAAAATATAAATAAATAAAAATTATAAATATAATACTTGTTGAAATTTTTTTTTTGATGACATCTGATCCCTTTTCCTATCACTTCTTTGTTTCAACAAAAGAAGCGCTTTCATGTCATGACTTTTATTTCTATAGGTCCAAGTGCTATCCTCATCAATTTAATATTCCATACACGATCATGAAAAAACCATACACATTATGTTTCTTCTTCTTCCACCAGAAAAAGTGGAAACAGTTATTTTGAATTATTTATTCAAGCATTAGAATCACTTAAAAATTGTCTATTTTTAATATTATTATGTTAGCTAACGTCTATTTTTTGTTTTGAATGATACTTATTCACCTCTTAAAATGGTATATAAGTCATTGTCTCGCAGAAATTATTCAGGAAGGGTTTTGTGAAAAACAGCAGAAATAATAAAATTCTTATTTAAACTATTTAATTAAATTTTGGAAATTAAAATTCTATAGTTGACTTTGAAGTGGGCCCGAAAATTAGGCCCTTCTTCATATAATTCTTGTTCGCCGTTTCTTTAGAGATTATTGAAAAGCAGATATATCTTTTCTCTTACTTTAGATTATAGAAGATATAACAAGCAATGAATATTATGACCATTAGACTTCCTTAAAATGCTTTTTAAAAAAATATTTAAGATATTCATTCAATTATATAGTTTAGAAAGGACATCAAGATTAGCAGTATCAATAAAAGGCATGATAAAAATATACATGTTTTTTTTTTTTAATTTACAACATGACTCTTTTTGAGGCTTAAGTGCATATTTTAGAACACAGAAAATCAGAGAAATTAGAGAACTTCAAAAATAATTTTAAAAATCCAAACAAAGAAATTGAGTAAAATACGTGAATCCAGTATGCAAAAGCAATCAGTATAAAATCTTAGCTACTTGTGAAGATGAAGATCAATATACGCTATTATGATGTACACCAAGTATGTCCACAATAATTTAGTGTTGTATTGCAATAATCATTCAGACGAAAAGAAAATATGAGAAGCATATGTACTGTTTATTCAAAGCATATGTACTGTTCATTGTTCAAAGGGGGTTCCACCGCCCTTTTGCGCAGGCGTCAGCAGGCATTTATCTTGCCTAAAACGGAATGAAAGAAAAGATGAAAGAAGACGTTTATATTTAGTAATGGAAAATATTCCGGTTATGCTTAAAATTATGTGGTGTAATAACTACTTATATCCTTGCCTGCTATCCCTTAGTGAAGTACAATCATTTAAAAGTGTTAGCCATAGAATCCTGTAACAAAATCTCTCTCTATATCTATATCTATATCTATATCTATATCTATATCTATCTATCTATCTATCTATATCTATA
>JAOUZG010039747.1:2068128-2084737 GCA_026289955.1 Argiope argentata | reverse complement strand
TGCTTATATATATATATATATATATATATATGTATATATGAGTTTTTAAGGCAAATTTTAGATTAAATGTGCATAAAGAAATTATGTTTGCTTTATTTTGAAACATAAATCATTCATTTCATTTTATGCACATTATTTGTTCATTTCATTTCATGACCACTAATTAACATTATTTTATTATTTTTTGAAGATTAAAGCATTTTACGCAGGCGAATAAAAAATTGATAATATTTCTAGAAATTCACGATATAGTTAACAATAGCAATTCATAGAATTTGTTCTATTTAGAATCTTAATCATATATTACCAAAATTTAACTGGCTTTAGCGCCTTTTATTTTATTGATTAAAACAAATTTAAGATTTTATTTTCTTATTATTTCACGTAATTATAGTTCACAAAATGATTTTTTATTAAATTTCATATATTTAAGGAATTTTTTAAATAAATTTCATGTTTTTTGGACATTTTGATTGATTTTATTAATTTATGGTGAACGATGAATTTAAAATATGCATTTACATTATTATTATTCTGGTTTAAATAGATAATATACATTTACAAGATTCATTTAACTGGTCTATAGGGATATTTTATAAATTCAAAGTTAAAGAAATTATTTTTTTAAATCTTAAGATTGAAATTTTTTTCTTCAGCTCCATTTTAGAGTTTGGAATCAAATAGCAAAATTATTTTTCTGCCAATTTAATTACGGAAAGAATTAATAATATGCATTAATAAAAGTTATAAAATTTAATGAACATTTAAGGACAACTAGATCTAAGTTAACCGATTTAGTTCAATATCTATATGACATTATTTCTTTGTTTTCAAATTTTTTTTATTATGATTTCAATAAAAGCTTTCTTTATTATTTTATACTCTACCCTTCTCTGAAGTCTATATAGATAAATCAGTCTTTTTCACTGTTTATGATGTCCTATTTAACCTTCAAATTTTCATTAAGCTTTCTGAACTACTCCGTTATCTTCAATCATCCTATAGAAAACTTTCAAATAGATATTTAGTTAATGGGGAAATACGAAAGAATTTAAGGTATTGTTTGCCAACATTTTGATTCAACACAGAGGATAAGAAACATTTTTCTTTTCTTTTTTTATAAAAAGTATCATAATGGCATTTTGCTTAGTCCAACTTTTTAACGTATTAAAACATATTTCTAAGGGGAAATAAGTTTTCCAGAATTCAGCACGAATTACAGAAACCCTCGTTTTAAATATTTTATAGAAATCGTACAAATGTATTAAAAAATTTTTATGATCATTTCTTTGTGAACAAATAATATATAAAAATTTAGAATCTATCAACAAATTTGCAAAAATTTGAAGAAAAAAAAAACAAATTTGCAAAAATAATATTTTTTATTTAGTATTTCCACAAGAAAAAAAAACGTTAATTACTTTGTTAAGGCAAAGTATTTCCGAAGTTAGGAGAAAAATATTTATTACAATAAAATCACCGAAAAAATAATGTCATTTTAAAACTATATATAAAGAAAGAAAAACATTTATCACCTTTTTAAAAATCCTGACCTCGTTTGACTCTTCTTTAATCAAAAGTTATTCTAAAACACTTAAGATTCTGATTTATATGTATTAAGCCTAACTGCCATAAAATAAATCTTGTATCGTTTGTGGATACTAATTTTGCATTGCACAGAATTTTTATTGTAGAGTTTCAAATTAAATGTATTGAATATTGAAAAGAGTATGTGAATAAATATGCAAAATTTTAATTTTAAATTATAAAAAATTAAACTTTTTAATTAAATTTAATTTTAAATATGAAGAGATGAAATAATATTTTTTTATTAATTTTTATAGATTATAAATCAGTTTGTTAATAAAAAAAGCAATAAACGGTAAATTTATTTAGAATTTGCAAATAATTCAAAATGAATTGAAAATAAGAAAAATTGTGAATGTTTAAAGATAAATCAATAGCTGTATCAGGAGAGAGTTGAAAATAAGTTTTATGAAAAAAATAAAAGACATTGCAATAGTTTCTCTATTTTATTTAATTTCGCTCGATTTATATTTAATTTTTTAAATATGGATTGACTGCATGCTCTGTATTTTTAACTCCTACGCCTATACACATGAATGAAACAGGTTTTGATTTAAAAAATGAACTTTTCTTTTATTTGATGACCATTTCCTGATCGTGATTAAGCATTCAATTATTTTACAGTAAATTTTTCTTCATGTTATTTATATAGCCATTGAAAATTATTACATCTGCAATTGTATTATAAAAATAATAACCAAAAATTTGGGATAAATAAATGTGTTTCTGATAAATTTAAATAATTGAAATCAGCACAAATTAATAGAACATTTAAAAATTCTTCATCCGTGTATTAGGCAAAATGTTATATAAACATACAATTTGAAGTTTCCTTTACTTAATATCCTCAATGAAATTCTAAATAATTTAAAACCCAGTGTGAAAACATAAATTATTCTGATGCATATCTGATTTAACAATCGAATCTTTTAAACAATTTTAGGGATTCTGTTGCAATATAGTTGTTAGTGTACTTTAAAGAAGTGCTTAAAAACTCTTTTAAATTTAATCTAGAGATTTAATTAGCTGCTAATGAGCTAGTTTAATTCTGTCTAATGTATTTTTAATCGCGTCTTTGTGGGTATTAAATGGTACTTGAAATTTTTAAATAATTTTAATAATAATATAGATGTATTTTAAAAGAGATATTTAAGGGAACCTAACATTATTTAATGTCCTTATTGATATTTAAATAAGAAATGCAAATAGAAATAAAGCAAAACTAAACTAATTTTTACGATGAATTTCAGAGCTTTACCAAAAAATATACCAAAAAATGGGTTTAATTGGTTTCAAGGCAATTCTAATTCCTTAATTTCTAAGAAACTTAGCAATTCTCATATTAATAAGTCATTTAAGAGAGAAAAAAAATTCTGTTGAATAAGAAAACACATAAACATTCTTTAAAAAGGCTTTCCAGTTGAATCAATAATATATCTAATTCAGTATGATTTATTGCTTAATATTATAATATTAAAAAGATCGGTTAATAATAAAGCATCTAAAACATTTCATATTTTAAATCATTTGTAATTTTTTTAGGAAAGTCCTCAAAATATTTCAAGTACTTAATCAAATTTAAATGAAATTAAATACGACTTTAGATATTAAAATTTTCAAAACACAATTTGTAAGTAAATATTTCAAAAAGCTTTGAGTAAATTGATTTTTCTAAAATACTTAACAGAGTAAAAGTATAATAACGGTTTATGCTCTTTCTAATGCGATATATTTCCTTTTTTTATTTTTAAAATTAAAAATGCCTTTTTTTAAAAATTAAAATGCTTTATTTTAAAGTTTAAATATACGATTTATGTTATAAATTTCTTCCATACATTAAGAAATTTTTTTAAATAAACATTCTTACATTTTAAAGTCCAGCGAAATTAATCATAAATCGTTATGCAGCTGTGTGAAGCATTTCTTAAAATAATTAGACTACAATTTTTTTTTTTCAAAAAGAGAAAAAGAGAGTACTTTCAGAATTTCAATATTTTTTTGTTATGAATTCGGTTCTTCAATTTATTGCTTTAAACTTCAATCTGAAAAATTATCAGCTTTTTGAAAGTTATGAATGGTGGCATAATTATTTAATTTAAACAGATTAAATAGGAATGTTTTGAAAAATTCTTAAGGAAACAAAGAAGCTTTAGAAATTACAGTAACATAATCTCAGTGCATTTAATTACTTGATTTTTCTACATTAATTCTTCCTGAATTTCCAACCAATTTCAAATTTATTAGCTTCTATTTTTATTTGAGTATTTGTCTTTTTCACTAAAATACTCCGCTCCGTTCTCCGTCAGTTATTTACATTCTCATGAAAGGCATCGCGACGCTGGATGCTGGCGAAAGTGCCCGCTGCCGCACCTCCCCGAACTCCGCCATTGAGACCAGAGCAGAATGCAGAAGAAGAAGCAGGGAGGAAAGACCCCGTTGCCATAGCAACAGTCGACCGACCCACAGTTCAAATTAGGGAGATATGATGGAACAGCGGATGAAAGAGTAACTGCTCTCTCCCTCTCTCACTGTTCCAGCTCCGCTGCTTTGCTGGAAAAAACGAACTGCTTCGAGCGTTGCAGGGAAGCAAAAAGCGGCACTTACCTTCTTTCTTGCAAAAGCTTGAATCGAATTCGCACATTCGGGGTTCTGCATTCGCTGCAGAGGAAGGAATTAAGCCTAATTTTGTCTCTCTCTCGCATCTTGCAGCTCACTGTGAATACTTCCACTTTGCTCACGATACTCCCTCTAGTGACAGAAGATATCAAATGTGACAAAAGGGCAGGGACAGCGCCACCTGCCGGGTTTAATCGCAAACGGATACCGGGGCAGGAAAAAAAAGAATGCAGTAATCGTGAGCTCTCGAGTGCTATTGTGAAGGAGGATATGGGATAAATATTAATTTGTCCCGGAAGAAAAATAGTTCTTAAGACTCGGGGTTAAAGAAGCTTTAGGGTGAAAAGTTTTATTCTAAAAGCATTTAGATTTCCTTTTGTTAAAAGAAGGGGAGTAAACAAAAGATCCGAACAATACTTTAAAAAAATTAGTTTGTATTAAGCATTATCTTTTATTTTCCTAGTAAAAGGAAATAAATAAAAAGGAAAAATATCTTTATTCTAATCCGGTAAAAACTAAAAGCATCGAATTCTAAATTACACTATTTTCTTGTGTTTCAATCACAGTTTTTCCACTTATATTAATTAATTTAACAAATATTGATAAAAAAATAATCTAGCAATGACCTTAAACTTTAGTTCTGGAAATTGATCTCAAGATTTTAAATTAAATTTGTTGGTTATTTTTATTGAAATTTCGTTATTAGTTACCTAAATGTATTCAAATTTTTCAGTATAAGACGGTGAACCTTAGAAGCTCCTTATTTTTTTATTTAAACTTTGGCAAATAATTTTTTAATTTTCTTTAAAATCCAAATGTAAAATTCTTTATAAATAGATATGTTTTTGTATGTTCAAGTTAAAATATTGGCATATTACATCTAAATTTAGATCTTTTATCAGGAATGCTATTTTATATATTTTTTGAAAAGTGTTTGAATATTTTTCAATGCTCTTTTGGTATAATTTGCTCTATCTTGTACTACTTTCATAATTTTATTTAAGTACTTGTTGTGTTATGAAAAAAAATTAACAAAATTTTTTTTATAAAATTCATGAATAAGAGTATTGCCTTTTTTTAGTTTTTCATTAAACTATAGTTATTCTTTCTGTCATTTTTGTATAGTTTCAGAATGTAATAATAAGATTTTAATAAAATTAGAAAAGATTGCATCTTCAACATTTCTTAAAATGATTTGAGTTTCTAAATTGTTATTTTTTCATCTGACTCATTCAATACTTAACATTTTATCAGTGTTGTTTATATTATGTGAAAATGCTGAAGAATCAAAATATATTGAAACTATTCTAATTCTAAGAGACAGATGTAAAAGACTTTTGACATAATTGCAATTTTGTAGTTAAAATAATTTATTTATTTATTTTCTAGTAATTATATTGAAATTAGTCAATATAATAAAAAAATCGTGATTTTTTTTCAACTAAGGATGCAGTTATTTGCCATCTTCGCTAAATTGAAGCTGTTTTTCTTTTAATCCAGGCTGTAATTTTAAATGACATAAAATTAAGTATAAAAATAAACAAAAGATATCAATTAATGTAATTAAAATTGTGTTTCTAAATCAGCTTTTTCACCAAGTTCTGTTTCGACTTTTGGATTTTTTTTCAGATCTAAATTAAAATTCCATTCCTTGCCAATAATTTTAAAACTAGCTATAGATGTATGCAATTAAATTCGTTAACAACATTAGAAATTTCGTTAATAAAAGTAGAAGTTTTTTTAAAGAGGAGGAAAAGACGCAGAAATATGTGAAAGTGACTGCTAATATACAGAGAAAAAAAGTAAAAATTAAGTACATATTTAAGTAAGCGCATGCAGAGTTTTCTGCATTAATTATGCAGAAATATACAATACGACTAAAATAAACAAAATAATATAGAAGGCGGCATTAAAGAAACAGAAAATTATGCAAAACGTTGTAAAAGGTCCTTTGAATAAAAGTAAAGAAAAAAGGATGTCATATTATACTAATACATTGGTGTGCAAAACTTAAGCAATAGGGTTTTTTTTTGCATCTATGTGTTTTCATCTGAGAGGCATGACATTCAAAAAATGAGAAACAGCATTCTGTACTTTTGGCGACGACGAAAGCATAGTTGCGTAAAATTAAACACGATGCATATAGTATGGAATCAAGCAAGCAAACAAAAAGGCTGTATTGAACTAATAGTGTCGTTACATATGATTGTCTGTGCAAAGAAAGAACAACAAGCAAAAGTTCCTTGGCATGGGAAAGATACGTCTGGGATCGAATAAGTTTTTTGGACGCCTTTTTATTTTATTGGATTTAAACCAAAATTTGCAATAGAGCTAAAACTTCTGTTGCAAGATTAGATACAAAATTTCATTTATTTAAGTTGTTGCGTTGGAATACAGACCTGAAGACGATCAGCCTTTTGGCGGATGGAGTTCAAATTTTTTTAATTGCCTGCATCTTAGATGTTAAATCTGTGCAAGAAATCTTACCTATCAAGCTTTCTTTGTTTCGTAGCTTTCGTTTCCACTTGTACTTCGGCCCCCGGGTGGACACTGGGAGAAATCCGGATTTCGTTCGAAATTTGATTGAAGACTACAAATTTGATTTAAAGCACTAAAAGCACTTTTGAATTTTTTCGTACACATACCGAAAGACAGAAGTAATGCCAAAAATGTGCTATTATTATTCTAGTGTTGTCTGAACCCTAGAGTTTTGCTGATATCTAGAGTTCAAATGTTTTGACGATTAAAATGCATTCCTTTTATATATTTCGTATATGAAAAGGAAAAACAAATATTAATATAAGTCAAATCTACAGCCTAAAATTTTCTGTCTTTTGTTTTTCTGCTGTCTCAAATATTTTAGCAAAAATTTAAACTTGTTTTACAAAGATTGTTCTGATTTTTTTGGTTATTTTTTATTTTGATTATTTATTTTAAAGAATAGAAAAATATTTAACTTTTATTTAGTTACTTATAATCAGACTTGTAATAAAAATATTTTTTAAATTCTTTTTTAATCATGTTTTATTTATAATATAGTTAAAAATATTTCTTAAAGCATTAGAATGGTAAATATTAGTCGTATCGTATTAACGATCAAGTGTAAATTTGAATAAATGAAGGTATTTATGATGAAACCAATTAATAACATTTGCATATCATGAAATAGTCCCTAAATATATTTTCGTTTATCTCCAGCTATAAGTTTTGTTGCCCCAGTTTATCTAAAAATATTTTTTCTGAGAATTTCTCATGAAATAGAATACATTAAAAGATGAAACCTAGGAGTATAAATTAGATGATTTGAAGATTATTCAATGATAACTATGTAGATAGTCCCTTATATAAATACATTTTTCATATTTTTAAAGAGGCTCTTTTTCTGAGTGATATGATGTATGCTTTTTGAATTTGAGAATAATAAATTTCAAAAAAGATTTTTTGACGGACTGTATCAGGAATTATTTTGCATGAAATTCAAAAATATATATTAATTATTCTTACCTACTTAATTGTTTGCAGATATTAAACCTATTCTTATTGAATGTTATTCAAAATAGAGTACCTATAACTAATATAAATTTCAGCCGCTGGGATTTTTCTAAACTTTTTCATGTTCTCCCTGGTGGAAAGTATAATCCGGCTATTCCTCGGTATAAAAAATGTGTACCATGAGAAATATCATGAATACCATAAGTGTCTGGAATTTTATTTTCACAGTCCCACATATGAGAATAGTATTCATCATATTATAGTAAAAAGAATAGATAATTATGTATTAATTGCAAATCAATGGTGAAGAAATACAATAAAGATATTTGGCTTCAATCTAAGGATTTCTTTTGAAGACTAATTGTTGGTTTGCGGTTAATACGTAAACACTAAGAGATCGAATATACCTTTTTGATGCATTTTAAACAAAATTAAATAAATTTAGATTTAAACTAAAATTT
Source organism: Argiope argentata (assembly GCA_026289955.1). Taxonomy (NCBI): domain Eukaryota; kingdom Metazoa; phylum Arthropoda; class Arachnida; order Araneae; family Araneidae; genus Argiope; species Argiope argentata. The sequence goes on along the minus strand of JAOUZG010039747.1, from coordinate 2,076,581 downwards.
GCGATAGAACTATAACTGTTTATTTATTATCCTGTCAGAAATTGATGTTGGTTTTTGGATGAGGTATTCGGAGCCGACAAAAATCCGTAGGTGAAAAATAAGAATTTTATTATCCGCATGAGCATTTCAAAAAATCAGCTTTTAATAACGCGTTACCATCCCATTTACAAAATCTTGGATTTAAAAAAATAAGTTAATGACTACAGAAAATCAAATCTAGACAAATGTCATTTTGAGAACGCGATGTTATGAAATGAAATAAATAAGGAATGTGCCTTTTTTTTAAACAATCAATGCGAGGCAAAGTTTTTCGGATCGTTTGCAATATTAAAGTGACTCATTCAATGAAACCATTAAAATGAATAAAAATATAACCTTTCAATTCAATGAAACCGTTAAAATGAATAAAAATATAATTTAACTCCCACGAGCACGTGGTGCTTGGCCGTTCAAGAAACGATGTTCTGACATGATACATTGAAATATGTCCATATTGAAATATAGTTTTATTGAGGTTAGTATTTTTCGATTGATTAAAACAGGAATTTGATGCAGAACTGCATATTTTCTAAAAGGAGCCCATATCAATATTAAGATTTTGAGTAGGATGTGACGATTTTTTAAATGAGGTTTTAAAAAAATCATTTTTTTTCTTTGATAAATTTGCCTTATTTGAAAACCGGCATTTGCATTAACAAAACCGGTTATAAAAATTTCTTATTATTAGGCAAAAATTATTTTTTGTTAAAAATGAATAATTTATTTGAAAAAGTTATTGGTTGTGTAGAATATTTCCAAATTTTTACGTGGAAACCAATTACGATGCAGAGAAAATCGAAGAAACTACTCTTCAGAATAATGCTTTCTTAGAAGACATAAAGGAATAGATTCATAAGTTTCTCGAAGAAAATCTTACAAATCCGAAGGCACTGAAAGCTGAATTTTCGTTATTTGAGGAAGCTAATAAGAGAACAAAAAAAAAGGCTTGTTATTTGATGCCATGAAAACTATAAAACCAAGCTCGGCATCTAGTGAGCGACTATTTTCGATTTCAGGCAACATTGTGTCCAAAATAAGAATAAGACTTAGTGGACATTTTATGGTTTTTAAAATACTATTTTTTTTAAAGAGAAAAGGAAGTTAATAAAAACAATATGAATATTATTTGAAATTTTTGTTTTGAGATTTTCATGATTTTGCGTAAATAATATGTATTGTTACCTTTTTTTAGCGTATCGGATTCGGATTGAATGGACTTTGTATGAGGACAGCACTAACAAATTTATTTACAGCTAGTTACAGTTATTTACAGGATAATTGATAGAGTAACAATTTCAGATAAACACAATCCATCAGTCAACAGTCACTTACAGCGTAAATGCAAGCCTTACGCACGATAAACACAGTCTGTAAAACAGCTATCGTATAGCACAGCAGCAGTAAATCGCAGCGAGCTCAATAACACAGCGTTAACAGCAAACGCAAACACAGCTCACTAATAACAAATCCTCTAGTCCAGCGAGACGCTTTTTATTTCAGAGCAAACTCTCAACTAACTCACTCACTGTTAAGTGTTCGTTCTAGGGGCACCTAGCTCCACCAGGAGCTTATCCCCTGTCCTTTTTGGTAGAGAAGTGGCCTGGTGTTCTGGAATACGTTGCCCTTTTCGGTGAGCCTTGAGGATGTTCAGTGTCAGGTAACTAACTCACTCACTCCGGCTACTCGTCCTTATATAGCCGAAGAAGCGCGTGCACCGAATCTCGTGAAAATTCTCAAAACAACGCGCGCAATCCAGCGGCTCCTTTCACCAAACCAATCAAGCTGGCGCTAGGCTCCTCGCCAAACGTCGCCATCTTTGACGCGTTTTCGTGCCGCTCGCCCGCTTGTAACATTGCCCCCTACTGAAGAACTGCACGTCTCGGGCAGTACAGACCCCGAGCAGAAGACACTCAATAGTTACAATACCATAGACACAAAATTACAGGCATAATCATTGAAATGGAATTAACATTAAGAACACTATTTACAAATATATAGATCATATTTACATAAATGAGGAAACCATGGTTTCAACTAAGTATTTGACAAGTTGCCATAATAAGAGGCCAGCCGATCGCAATGTACTACTCATGGTTTTGAGTTTGGTGTCTTCCTTAATCGAACCACGACGTCGTTCAGTATTTTCAGGACTGTATAAGGGTCTTCCCAGGAATACTGCAGCTTCGGAGAGAGTCCCTTTCGTCGAATAGGGTTCCAGAACCATATCTTGTCACCTTCCTTAAAATCATGTCCGGTGGCTTTGGTGTCGAACCTGATCTTCATCTTCTCCGTCGCTATGTTGATCCGATCTTGGGCAAACCTATGTATGTCTTCTAAACGGGCCTGGAGGTCTTGAACATGATCCACAGGCGAAGAAGCCATATCCGGTGGACACCCGAACTGAGGATTATAGGGCAGTCGGAGTTCTTTTCTGTTTCCATTATCTCTCATAGGGAGAGGTCCCAAGATGTCAGAGGCGAGTCTTCCAAATGGTGCACCTACATTATACCGCTGTAACTTACAACGACTACGTGTTTTTGGTCCTTTACGGGCGTTACAGTCATCACATGTTCTGCACCATTCTCGAACGTCATCTTTCATGTTGTTCCAATAGAAACGCTCTCGGACTTTACGAGTTGTCTTCATGTTTCCGAAGCGACTACCTGCAGGACTGCTGTATAGCTCCTTCAGTACTTGATTTATCCTTGATCGGGGAAGTACAAGTTGAAACTTAAATGACTTCCCATCTTCGGACTCCCATGATCTATACAAGATATCATATCTAATTTTGAGTGAGTTCCAGAGAGCCCAATAACGTTTAGTTCCAGTACTGAGGCTTGAAATGTCTTGCAATTTTGGTCTTGAATTTCTTAATTGCATACACTTTACAATCGGTTTAATAGGATCATTTCTTTGTTCCTTGCGACTCCTCGTCACTCCAGGGATCAGATTGAGGTGGGATAGCTCTTGTGACTCGGCGCACAGTTGGTGTATCCTTCCCAGTTTTCTTTTCCGCAGAGGAGCAGGAGCGACAACCTTCTGAGTAGGGTTTTCTTGATAAGGCATCTGCATTTACTCTTCCAGAACCTAAATGGAAAAGAGTCACGACTTCTGATGTGGAGTGCAGGGAGTTATTTTTAAAGTCGATTACAAAACCATACTTCTTCAGAAAGTCCATACCAAGTATGAAATCTTCCGTAATTTCCGCTACGTAGACGACATGGTCATAAGTAGCATTTCCAAATCTAATTTCAATATTCATTTTCCCTATAATTGGGATTCTGTCACCAGTGACCGTTTCCAGGGTGACGCAGGATGGTGTCCAGAGAATTTTCCTTCCGAGTTGTTCTGCCACATCTCTACGTATAATGGTCACGTTGGGGCCTGTGTCAACGATCATTCGGCAGGGGATTCCGTTGACGAAGGCATCAACAAATACACCATTTTCATCACCGCCTCTGGAAGATATTTGTAAAACTCTAAAACGGTTTTCCTGGTTGCGTCTAGAAGAGTCTTTAACCCGTTTATCTAATCGAACTGGACAGTTCCTTCGAACATGGCCCTCGTCGTCGCATTTCCAACATTTCGCTGTTCTCTGGCCATGTTTGTCGGGCCTTTCAACTCTTTTCCGGATAAACTGGAAAATTGTTTTCATCATTTCGAATAGATTTTGCAGCGAAGGATCCAATGCATCTTGAAGCGTAGCACCTCTAACTGAAATGGCGATCCCTCCTTGCAGCTTGTTGAGCGGCTTCAACTTTCATGGAATAAACCAAAGCTGATTTTAAATCCTTCAATTCAGCCATTCGCAGGGACTTTTGTATCTCTGGATCCCTCACACCGTCAATGATATACTGCAGGGCCAGTGTTTCTCGTATCTCGGCAGGACAGTCGGAGAAGGCAAGATGGGAGAGCCTCTCTACATCTGCTGCAAGCTCTTGCAGGCTTTCATTCGATTTTTGTTGTCGAGTCTTTAATTGAAGACGGCTATAACCTTTGAAGCATTTTTCTCCGAAGCGGAACTCCAGAGCGTTTGAAAGAGCTTCAAATTCTAGATGTTGATCTTCGGGAATAGTTGTCAAAATATCAGCAGCTTCAGCCCGTAGTGATGCAGCCAGTTGACGAGCCTTCGTGACTGGATCCCAACCATTGGCTTCTGCGACGATGGAGAATTGAGTCTTGTAGACTTGCCAAGATGTTTTTCCGTCGTACGTGGAAACTTTAATGCTTGATTTAGCAATAGCAGGTCCATGTTGAGTTATTTCAGGCTCTCGAACATTCGGGGATTGTTTTTCAGATTTTACCTGTAGACCTTCCATTTTCTTCCATTTTTCTTCGACCTTCCTCTCCATTTCTTGTTCAAATGTTTTAAACAAGAAATGGAGAGGAAGGTCGTCCACTTTTCAAATTTCTCTTCAAAACTCTGCTGAATATTACGAATCTTAGTATCTTTCTCTTGAACCTTTTCCGTCAAAGCATTCACTTTGGAATTCGTATTGTTGGCTTGGTCTTGTTCTATCTTCTCCATCTCCTCTTGTCCTTGTTCTATCTTCTTCTTCATCTTCTCTTGCCCTGCTCTATCTTCTTCTCCATTTCTTTAATGAAAGCAAAAAGCTGTTCGAATTTTGTTTTCTCTGCTTCCTCCATCGCTCTAGTTTTCACCATTCAATCCCACCTCTGACACCAGTTGTTAAGTTTTTAGCGGTTAACGGGTTCGGATTGAATGGACTTTATATGAGGAGAGCATAAACAAATTTATTTACAGCTATTTACAGAATAATTGATAAGTAAAAAATTCAGATAAATACAATCCAGCTGTCAACAGTCACTTACAGCGTAAATGCAAGTCTTACGCACAATAAACACAGCCTGTAAAACAGCTATCCTATGGCACAGCAGCAGTAAATCGCAGCGAGCTCAATAACACAACGTTAACAGCTCACAAATCCTCTAGTCCAGCAAGACGCTTTTTATTTCAGAGCAAACTCTCAACTAACTCACTCACGCCGGCTACTCGTCCCTTATACAGCCGAAGAAGCGCGTGCACCGAATCTCTTGAAAATTCTCATAACAAAGCGCGCAATCCAGAGGCTACTAGACTATTCATTTCGCCAAACCAATCAAGCTGGCGAGAAGCTCCTTGCCAAACGTCGCCATCTTTGGTGCCACTTTCGTGCCGCTCGCCCGATTGTAACAGTATATATAATCTTTAATTTTTAATCTATTTTGACTTTGACGTTGATTTCGTTTTTTGTTATTTCAAATAAATGAAATAAAATAGTTTCTCTATTCTATTTTTTAACAAACATTCAAAACCCATCTGAAACCTTTTTTCTTTGGAAAAATTGAATTAGAAAACCAGTTTTTCGAAAAGTAGACTTTTGTATATACCGTAATTTTCGAATTATCATGTTCATATAGGGGTGAATGTTTAGATTGAAAAATGGCCAATTTTTTATTTATTTCATACAACATTTGATTTAGATGTTGAATCTATTTCTGAAACTTTATGCATTTAGATTTTCACGTTTTTCAGTTGTCATTGTCATTTAACTCTTATAAACAAACATTAAGACTTCCTGCGAAGATATTTCATTCAAAATTTCATAAAAACCTACATTTTTATAGCAAGGACCATATACTAACATTTCAGGCTCTAAACTGTATTCTTTACTAATCCTTCTCCAAATCCGTAATTGGAGCCATTATTAATCCTCCTCTAGACCCTTAAATAGACCCTTTACGAATCTGTTTTCAGATTCAGAACTGTACTCGTTACCAATCCGTCTTCAGATCCGTAATTAGGCCCATTACTAACCCGTCTTCAGATTCAGAACTGGGCCCGTTAATAATCCTTCTCTAGACCCCTAAATGGACCCTTTACTAATCCTTCTCCAAACCCGTAATTGGACCCGTTGCTAATCCTTCTCTAGACCCCTAAATGAACCCCTTACGAATCCGTCTTCAGATTCAGAACTGGACCGGTTATTAATCCTTCTCTGGACCCTTAAATGGACCCTTCACGATTCCGTCTTCAGATTCAGAACTGGACCCGTTGCTAATCCTTCTCTAGACCCCTAAATGGACCCTTTACTAATCATTCTCCAAACCCGTAATTGGAGCCGTTATTAATCCTTCTCTAGACCCTTAAATGGACCCTTCACGAATCCGTCTTCAGATTCAGAACTGAACCCGTTACCAATCCGTCTTCAGATCCGTAATTAGGCCCATTACTAACCTGTCTCCAGACCTAACTGGGCCCGTTACTAATCCGTCTCCAGACCCGTAACTGGAACCGTTACTAACCCATCTCCAGACCCATAGCTGTATCCGTTATTAATCTGCCTCCAGACCGTAACTGGAGACGGGAATCAAAACGACTCTGTGTTGCTCATTAGGTCTGATTATCACGTGGTATTTTGTCTTTGAATACAATAATCTCCTGAGTACCTTCACATTTTTCTTTTAGCAGTACGTCAGGAAAAGGCAAAGTATGAACCGTGTTATGCTTTTTCAAAGCTTTTGTTGTTATTTATGGAGCCATTGACATCATGTCCCTGAAATTGCTTTTGATTTGAATAATCAAAAGTTATAAAGAAATATGCTTAAAATTATAGCTTTAAATATTATATTATTCATTTTTGTTTGCTAAATTCTAACAAATGATGAGCATTAGTGTAATTCCGTACTATCTAAACACAATAAATACTCATTAAAAGTTTGTTTTTCTTAATAAATTCTGTCCAACATTTAATGTTATAACATTCAGCACTTTTAATATTCTTAGTAACTACATCGTTTCCAGAATGTATTGTGTTTCGAAAAGAAACTGCAATGCTGTTTACAAAAGACAAAACTTCGGAGTCATTTGAACTCCATATTTCTGGCTGAGTGAGGAAATTCGTGTCTCGAGTTTTAGGTTAAACATTTTTTGAACTATCGTGTTTGCAGACGGAAAAATAGAGCGACAGACAAGCTAACATAAACTCAGAAATGTGTTCTTCCTTTTTAAAAAGCCGCGTTCTTCGGCAAAATCTTTAGATCAAATAGTTCTACGATTACAACGCTTTCCTATTTGTATATAAATTGTCAGTTTCATCGCTACAACTGTACTTATATAAGAAAGTAAAAATATGAAATGTTAGATTTTATTTGCGTAAAAGAAAAATAAATGCCCCAAGTTCACCACAAATTTTAAAGTACAATCATTAATCGTCTCCCCCAATTATCTTAAGAAGGTCTATAGTCACAGGTGAAACGCTCTCCGTAGTCGAAGTTGGAAACGATGCTCATCGGCCCAAACGCTTGAATTCTTATTTATTATTCAGAGAGGCGAACTCTGCCAGACTTTTCCTTCGACTTTAATTATGCATTCCAAACACGTTCCTCCTTAATCACGGACTCGGGCTTCACTTTGTCGTTTTAGGATGCTCGGGCAGCCAACGTGAAATATTTCCGCATCGACTCACAAAGCGGAGTCAGATGTCGCTCTCGGATTTTAAGAAAATTCAGATTTGATCCAATGAAAAATAGATATTCCGTTCCTATTGAATACAGTTCCTACTTTTTAAATAAGCTGGATACAATAATCTCATAGTATTTTCAATTCTGAAATTTGTTTGGGAAACATTTAATTCGTGGTAATAGGTTTTAGTCTGTATTGCTTCCTTTATATTAATAATAAAAAATTGAATCGATAAATGAACACGTTTTAGATAATTAGAATATACCTCTGTCAGGACCAGCAATAAATATCGGTGTATGATTGTGTTTTTTTGCGTTTTTATAGGTGGGTGCATTGTCTAGAATTAACAAACTTAGTTCATATGTTTAGAATTGTTGAAAAATGCATCTCGAAGTGATTTTATTGAAATTTTAATAAGAAATTTAATTAAAGATTAAGCGAAAATTCGGAGTTTTCCGCCATAATTTCTAAATATAGCAAAAAAATGTATTTTTATGTCATTTTAAAATTCAAAACATTATCTCTTCAATGACATCCGTTTAATAAGTGTGCAAATGTTTTTTTTAATTTACTTTGGAATTTTTTACAATTATATTTTTGCCTAATTTTTAACTATCTTACATTCTTGCACAGAAATTCGAACTGTTTTTTCGTTGCTTCATCAAATATATAATTCTTGAATTCATGAAATGCTAAAGAAGGAGTCACTTTAATATTCGAACAACTGTCCTGACGAATAAAAATGCCAAATTAAAATACTGCTGAATTTAGAAGATAGACCATCCGGACTTTCGTGTTTTTAATAGCACTTTCATGCCATGGCATATCAGAATTTGAATCAAATTTGATAATTCTAGATAATATAATTAGAATCATATTATAACACACACACACACACACACAGAGAGAGAGAGAGAGAGAGAGAGAGAGAGAGAGAGAGAGAGAGAGA
>JAOUZG010039747.1:2055477-2068118 GCA_026289955.1 Argiope argentata | reverse complement strand
AGAGAGAGAGAGAGAGAGAGAGAGAGAGAGAGAGAGAGAGAGAGAGAGAAAGAGATCTTTATTGTCAATAGAAATAGAGATAAATGCACCCATTAACTATGATAATTTACCCAATGAACAGCCCCCCCCCCTTGGAGGCACCTCAAAATGAGGACGAGAAGTTTCTGGTGTGGTGATTAGATCTCACCATCCAAGAGAGTACACTAGTAGCTGGAAATTAGGCTGCCCCCGTCGATTACGAGATTTACTTCCTATTGGAAGGGTTGTACCTCGACCGGTAATGACCCTTAGGGCTCAACAAAAACTTTCGTCAGTGTTGTGGTTTATGGTTTATTCCGTGTGCCTACGGATGGGTTGAAGGGTCTCATATGACTTACTTAACGTACATAACATTATTACTTAAGCATGTACAAAACAATTTCACAAACGCTGTGAATCTTGTATCACTATTGGTAGACTTCAATTTTTTTATTATAAACATTGCTCTTCTCAATGATTCTGTCAATAAACACTTCGTCTTCGCTTTCGTCTTTTGTTTTCTGTATCTCCCTCTCCCTTGTTTATCACATTCCAATACAATGAATGATTGTTAGAGTGTCCAGTGCTCTTAAAGTTTTTACAATGAATTCCGGAGCACCCTACGCTTTCAATGTCAGGGCTTCATCTTTTTGATATTTTTCTTCTTTTTCTATTATGATTGTATTGAAGGGATCTGAGAGGAAGCTAGATCTATCCTTGAAAGATAGCGATTTTTGGACCGAATCAAAACGCCACCTTTTAGGAGTAACTGAATCCTGTAAAGTCTTCTCCCCCATGACTACGAACGCATGACCGTAGTTTTATTGACCTTAAAAAATGCAAAGATCATCTGTCCTGTCTTATTACCTTGATCTGGTGAATTAACTTCGATTTAAATGTCACAACTTATTTAAAATACAGATGGTAGCATTCATTCTTTAGCTGCATTGTTGTCTCGATGTTCGAGTTTCAGACAATGATTAATTCTCTTTGATTAGATATATTAACTGCTCGATTTAAAGCAACAATAGGTTTATTTTGGGATTAACCTCGTATTTTAAACCACGGTCAGATAGTGAGGACGACACCTGATCTGATAGGCCTCTCCACACCACACCAGCGAGAAGACGTTTGTTTCCTAAGGGCTTAATGTGCACGACGGTTTTTCCAGTTCAGAAGCCGAAAATTTGCCACCAAGTGTTGAGTCCCTGATTGTCTTTGAAGGCGATGATGATTTTAAATGAGTTTTTACTAGCTCAATTGATCGTGACTATTTACTCACTTTATCAAAAAAAAAAAAATCTTTATTTTACAGAAGTTGGAAAACTCAATGAATTTAAAGAAAATGGTTCAAAGGTCATAAAGGTTGACATCCTGGTGCAAGGGTAGCGAGTCTACCCCGTGATCTGGGAGTCCCGGTTCAGACATGGTTATACTTTAACTGTTCTATCTGGGATTTTGAATACGCCCCTCTGTAAAACGGAGCTGTTCATGCGAATATGATGCGTGAGTAGCTGTTCTATATTTGATGTCTTTATAAAATGCTTGTCTACTTCTGTAAATCACGAATGATTTTTAATGGTGCAAGGGGTTTTCTAAATATTCAATTATAATAATTATTATAAAGGCCCATAGAATGAAGCAAAATAATTATGCTTTTTGTAATAAATTCAGTTCGTAATAAATTATTTTATTTTATTTCTGACATAGTCAAATGAGACTTATAGATGCTTCTCATCTTACTATTTTTAAAAATAGTAAAACAAGAAGCATCTATAAGTCTTCCTCCTGTTAAAGATGAGTCTTCCTCATAAAGAAGCATCTAGGAGTCTTCCTCATATTTCCGACATAGTCAAATGAGACTTATAGATGCTTCTTGTTCCACTATTTTTAAAAATTGTAAAACGAGAAGCATCTATAAGAAAGAATTATTCCTCTTATTAAATATTATTTAACTTTTTTGGCAATGCAGTTTATTGGAGCTTTGAGAGCAGGTGTTCAGAATTTTACTAGCACATGTTGTTGCTCGATATTCAGAATACCGTACAATATCGTGAGGATATCTCAACAATGTTGAACTTCTCCTGATAATAAAGCGATGCTCATTTTTATATGAAATGTAATCAGTCATTGTTTCACAATATCCAATTTTTGAATGAAGTGAATTTGAGAGTTCTCAGCCCTCTGAATTAACCACCCTATTTCAATTATCGGAGCACAGATGTTTAATACGGAGTAGTTTTTAATTGATCGACAGTTGTGAGAGGAAACAACTCTTCAGACTGTCACTAGATGTCGTTACAGGTATATGCATGGAAGTGGGTGCAAAAGAGATTTCTTAAATATCACTTCGAACATTTTCATAATACCTTCCAAAATTATATATTCAGTCTGAAAAATACCATTTAATAATGATATTTATTATGAAAGTGAAAGGCTCCATTATTTTTATTTAAAAATATTAAAAACAGCGTCGATAGAGATGATAAAAGAGTTTGCTAAGATTTGGCTATGTTTAAAAGTATTTCAAGGGAAGGATTTTATTTATTAAACTGTTAAGCTAAAAACGTTATGAAATGAGCAGAAAAAAAGATATTACCAGCAATTATTTTAACCTTCCTTTTAAAGCAACCTGAAGTCAACAGTAAGATTAAGTATATAAACAAAGGCACCTGATCACGAGGTCGAAGTGCATCCATAAATGGTTTCTAAAATGAAACAATGATACAATGAACCATTCAACAGAAAGCTGTCACAATAAGCTCATCTATCTCCTTCTATTAATGAATGAGAAATACTGAAAGTGCTATTTTTTATAATTTATAAATATTTGTTTAAAGTTTCAAAATGCGATAAAATTTAGAAATTTCAACTAAATTATAGTTAACTTTCAAAAACAAAATACCTAATATTCATATATGTATATGATTTGGCATAGTTATTAGTATAGTCACACAGTTTAGCTTATCTTTTTACATACAAGAAATAAATTTTACTTTTATTGAAATTATTAAAATTATTTGCTTCGGCAATATTATTTCTCATTTAAAAAAATTATTTAATACTGTTTCAAAGATTAGATATTTTGAGTTTTACCATTAATCATAATTACGCATTTTCTATTAGAGAGGAAAATGCGAATAAAATTTAAAATATGAAAAAATTCATACCAATGACCCTTGTTATTTATTTGTGTAATTTACCTATTAACTTAAAAATAGATCTGTAAAAAAAACTATAATCCATATGTGGATATTGAAAAAAATTAAGATACTTTTCTCCTTCTTAAATTGTTTTTCGAAGAAGGAAAAGCTAAAAGTTAGGCAGATGATGAACTAAGAATCCCTATTGAGCCGCAATCGCTTTTCTATCCATCATTAATGTATAGGTACTTTATACATTAAGTATAGGTACTTTATACATCCATCCATCATTAATGTATAGGTACTGCCACGTGATTTATATCTACTATTTAACTACACCGGAATATATCTCGTTTGATTACTCTTCTTCTACTGTAATTAAGAAATAGCAAAGAAGAGGAAAATACTATATATTTAGACTGAATATCAGAAGAGAAATTGGCAATGCATTTGTTAAATAAATTTATAACGGATGTTACTTTTGCACATTAATTAAAAAAAATCCTTTTCAAACAGCTACCTTTCACGACCAGCTGGTTCACTAGATTATTTGTCGTGAATATTTTCAATTGCATGTTTTATGCAATTTAATATTAATGGCTTCTTAATTAAAATATTTTGATAGAGATATACTTGTACTATTTTGAACCCTTATATTTTTCTGCTCATCATACTACGCCTTTTAATAATTTTTCATTTTTCTTCTTTTAAAATGTGAAACTGGAGTAGTAAAATTCAAAAATACAAAACTTTCATCCTTTTTTCTGAAACTGGAAATATTTTTAAAAATATGTTTACAGAAAACAAAATCATCCAGTATCGAAATCTTTTGTGCGCTGCGGAATATTTATTTTATGATTTATGCGATATCTTAGAGGATTATTCTGTAATAATTTATCTGGTTCATTATAAAATTAAGATTTACTTTCAAACAGATTTAAATGTTACAAAAATAGTTTTTTATTTATTTCAGTCAGTAAATGTAGCTCTACAAATTTTGAAACTTAAATTCTATATGGTCTTTCGATTCTTTTGAATCACATTCAGTTAAGCCTTTTAATTTTTAATTCAAAATACTTTTAAATCATGAACTACAGAATTGATCACAGCTATGAAGTTTGAAATATTATTATTTAGAATAATCAACAATTTCTTTATTTTTAGATAATCAGCCTTAGGGAAACTTCGAATGATGAATGGGGTATCCATTTCGAGAGGTTTGTAAGATTGTCTAAAGCTTCTAAGTTTTCATCAAATCATTATATTCAGTTTTAAAACTCTGTCAATTTTATTTGTAAATTATGTGTACCGTTTATTTATTTAAAATTACAGTGTCTCAATTTTTTTATTGAATATGATTCCTAGTACCAATAGTCTGTATGAAAATTTGAAATTCAGCATTACACCGAAATGTTTATTCTTTAAACTGCATGAAATAAATATTTGCTTCATTTAGACTATTTTTCCTATTAGATATATCTTCTAATACTAAAGAGGGTAGCGGTTTCCTTGAGGTAAAGGCTCGGTTCCACCGAAGAACCATCGTGTAAGGAGGCTCGTTCCACGTTAAATTCGTCACTGCCAAGCTCCTCTCACTAGTATGTTATGGTGTGGAGAGGGAGTGCCAGCTCAGGTGTCGTCCTCGTCATCTGTTTATCAGAATTATGAATATTCTGAACTTCTATTCAGACTTTCCAACTGAAGAATATCCTACGAAAAAGATAGAAATGACACATTGGAGCACAATTTCCGAACAAAAATGCTCTTAATTATTGATTGATTGATGAATTTTATAGCGCCAATATTGCTATAAATGACCATGGTGGACAGGTGGTAAGTTTTAGGCTCGTGTGCCTTAGGATACCTTCCATTGGTGTGGTGTGGATAGAAGGGCGACTTTTCAGATGTTTTCCTCGTCTTCTGACAGCTTTTCAAAATTGCAAGGCCTGTCCCGAAATAGCCCTAGTCTTACCTTACAAAGGGCCGTTAATATAACTAAACTAAATCTAATATTAATGGCATCGGAACGACTTGTTTGTCATCCCAGATTAGAATGGATACCTTGTATATATAAACAATATCTTCCTTAAATAACACAGAATTGAAAATATAAACTTTTGATAAGGCCTTTTCTTCCATTTATATTTCAAGAAAATACCATGTTTCTTATTTTTTCCATTTCATACAGACACGTACTGGAAATAACATTTTTCTAGGTTTAATTTGCAGTACGTATTAATTTAATATTTTAGTATGAGCTTTTTCCTACGTGACAACAACATGTTTATAAAAGCTAATTTTTCTCACGAACGTGTGACGTGCATATTAAATCATTTTTTTATTTTGTATCAAATAGATTATAGAAAAATATGATTAAAATATTTTTGAAATTATTACAATATTTTTTTGAAAATTAATTAAAAAAAGAAAAATTTAAGCTAAAATAATTGGGAGCGAGGGCCATTGGAAAGACTGCCTTTTAAATTATAAAATGACATGAAAATCAATTTGTGTGGCAAAGTTTTGCAAAATTATCGCAGACAAAGAGCTAATTTTGCTTAATTTTTAGGCAATTAAAATTGTAACAAAAACTTTTGAAAATATTATTTCAATATACACATTTCCATCTTCCAAATTCCAAGTGTGACAGCTTCAGCTCAAATGGTTATGTTTAAGGAATGCCAACACATAAACAGACACACAGTTTTCCATATTTATTATTAGAAGAAACGTTCAAATTCTGATTCAATTATAAGAATCTTAAATAACCGTTAAATTTGATTATGGCTTATGAGTATATTTAATTTTTGTTTCTGCTTTTGACTCCTAAGTAGTGCTTCAAATCTATCATCTGATATGAGCTCCCTTTTTAGAAATTATTTTATTTTTTCCCTTTGCATTTTTGTACATATTTCATAATTTTTATAATATAAAATACAATATAAAAATATTTTATAAAAATGTCCCAGTTTTGTCCGCGGATTATTGATTCTTTATCATAAAAATAAACTTAGAAAGAAGTCTGTGCAGTAGTAGTTATTATAAATATTTGAATATTCCTCAATGACTGACATGGCGGAAATATTCTTTGAAATACATAGTTGCTGTATGAAACATCATTTGATTTTCAATTTCAATCACCAGATAATATTCCATGCACTGTTTTTAACAGAAACAATTGCAATAATTATGTCTGGGTTACCTTTCTTTAAAGACCTATAAGACAGTGAGAATTTCCTCAAAACGATACATTCTCAGATTTGCATTCATATAAATAGTTATATGTAATATTACCTTTGTAGGATCTAAAGCTTTTTAATAAATATAACATATTTTTAAAATCCATTTTTTCTTCAAAAAATTGTATCCAAATGTACAAATATTTTTAAAAATAAATATATGAATCTCAACTTTTACAATAGGAAAAAAGAAGTTCTAATTTCAAAATTCTATGTTAAATTTGTTGTCACGTCTGTCTCATAAAAAATGGAAGAAAATTCAGGGGTGCCTCGTAACTAAAGAGCCATTGTGGACCTTCGTGCATTTTGCCTCTTTGTACATCCCTCCAGTGTCCTTCTGGCAAGTAAATGTTCCTTTTTTTCTTCCCTTTAACCAGGACTGGCGCCACCATTATTTCATCGCCAACTAGAAATTGAGAATCTGTCCTTAAGGCATCCACATCATCCGGAGCTATCCACCAAAGAGGCCTAATGATCGGTTTTCCTGAGGCTGTTGCTTCCATTGCTGTTTTGAGCATATAATTTGAATACTTTTCGTGCAGATCCACCATCTTCTTGGCGATGGACACCACTTCCTCGTCGTAGTCCCAAGGTGCTATTGAGAACTGGATGACTGGCAAGAACACGTTCGCTTGCATCCAGCGAATGTAAAGCTCTCGATCTGGAAGAGTGCCGTTCAGTGAACCGTAATTATTCCCGCCAATCATGTCTGGAAGAATAAAGAAGTATCCCATCAATGAGAGCTGAAGAGCGTTAGGGATTAGCGTCTTCAACCCATTCTCATAGTCCCAGCGGGAAAACTTGTCAAACGTTCGAACGAAAATAGGTAAGTTCTGAGAACCGAAGCCAACTCTCACTTCTACTCTCCTGCCGAATCTCGAAGCAATTTCCGCGTACGATTTCGAAAACAAATTGGGGTGTAGATTTGCTTCTGGAGCACTCAATTTGAAATTTTCTCTCATCCACAAAACCTCTCCGGCATCGAACTTAAAAGAAGCGATACCGTACTTCGATTGTAGATTTTTCAATCTTTCTACAAACCATTCTACGGCCTCTTTGTTAGTTGTGTCCAAAATGGCTGCTTCATCACCATTCCACCATTTTACTTCTAAAACCTCACCTTTTACATCTTTGACCCATAGACCATTCTCTTTTCCGATATTATAACAGCTGCACTCTATGTTACAGAAAGGATGTATCCACAAAGTAACAGGAAACCTTTCCAATCTCAATTCTTTCACCATCCCTTTAGGATCTGGGAATTTTTCCAAATCAAATTCTAGGTCACCATAGCAACTCTCCCATTTGTCGTCGATCTCCAGGTGGCTGGCGGGAAAATCCATTGATTCTATTTCACTTACAAATGCCATTACTACACTTTGGTTGATGTGACGCTTATATCTTGCCCAGGTGGACCACACGGGGTTCTGGAACATCGTTTCTTCGGGAATATCTTCTGGTGTTTCAATCCATTTGTGCAAACTGTACAAATGAGCTGCTTTCACAGAAGGTGCCGAACAGATATGGTATGTTAGCTCTTGCTTGTCCTGCACATCCATGTCATAGGGATGCTTTTTGGAAGAGGTCGTAAAGCACATTTTCCCGCTGCCACTTTCATTAAAACTCATAAAGAGTGGAACACCGTGCTCGACATAAATGCCGAATCCACTCGAAGACAACCACAGATTCTCGACAACATTTCCGGATAAGTGATGCAGAGGATCGCCGGTGACCACAGGGTACCAGGATCGCATCTCGTCCTGAATGGGCCACCTCTGATGGATCATTTCGCTGCCCCCGTACCAGTCATCCTCCCCAAGTAGAAAGCAATCCATGGAACCTCCAATGTGGTTAATCCAGTGAATCTTGTGACATTCTACGGCTCGGCACGTCATGCTGTCCTCCTCGCAGCTATCGTCACTCTCTTGGGTTATGAGAAGTTTCATGTCTTTGCCATACCTGAGGCATATTGAGTCGAACGTCGAGTCGTCCCCCGTGCAGCTTGTGTACGTCATGTTGCTGTTCCGAGGAAGCCATCCTAGATACCCTTTCAAGGCTGCTGAGGGAGACTGTATGTCCAGCAGCAGCTTTGAAGAGAACGTGAGGTGGAGGGATCCAAGAAGTAAAGTCGGCACTCCGAAGGCGCTAGGATCATCTTGGGAATCGCGCCCACTTTGAGCTGTGCCGAGCTTCGAAATCAGCAAAATCCACAAAGCAATTCCTAACCAAAACATCTGAAATTTAAAAAAAAATGTAGATAAGAAAAATGGATGGATCCAAAAGGTAATTCAAATCCTTATTTCAAATAATCCCAGAAATGCCCCCTTGTTAGTAATAATTTTAAGCAAAACCAGTATTCAAATTTTAATAAAATATGAATAATGTAACAAAAAAGTTAGAAGTACTCTGACAATTTTTCCACGTTTTCTCTTAGTGACATAATTTTAAAAAATTTCAAACATTGTATTTGTTTTATAAAATTTATGGATAAAATAAAAAAATTTGCTGTGTTTAATTCTTATAAAAATGCTATTTCAAAATATTTTTTATGTATCAGATGAGACTAAATAACTCTTCGTAATTAACGCTTTATTCACCATTTAAAAAAATTGCATCAGAAATAACAAGATTTCTTTACGTTACTTTAGGTTACTTTCTTTCATTGGTTTCACAAAATATTTCTTTTATCGCCTAACTTTCTTCTGTAAACAAAACAAATTGCTAAAGAAATGATCGTTGAAGATTGTTTTTAAAATTCTAGATCAATTTTCTAAAACTTCTATGCAATTGATTGAATTTTATTTAGATTACATCTATATTAATCATAAAAATGAATGTGTGCGTATTCGTGTTTGTTGGTGATCTACAAGATAGACTGCTTAATCTACAGTCATCAGTTTTTGCATCGGTATACTTGGAAATTAAAAATGGGCACAGGACAATTTTTTTGAATTTTAACTAACTAAAAATTAAGTTGCATTTTAACATTTTTCCACAATAATTTTCAAAAATACTATTGCACAAAAATAATTTTTTAACTCTTTCAAAACTTTTGAGAAAAATCTTTTTAATGATCGAAATTTAATAATCTAGATAGTATTATATGAATTGTGATAATTTTTTTAAAAACATTTGTGCACGATAGCATAATTTTTTTTGTTGAAAGCTAAATTAGAGAGATTCTGCTTTTATGTCCGCATCTTTAAAAGATAAATAAAAAAAGTAAAATTATAATATTGCAAACTTTAGAAGATATATAAATCGGATATCTAAATTTTTAATAGCTTCATGATGCTGAAGAACTGGTTTCTATAAGAAAATTTCATCTAATCATTAAACAGTGCAAAGGAAAAATTAAAGCAAAATGGTTTTGTATCATTTTATTTTGTAGAATCATGGACATAAAGTTATAAAAATGGGCATGCATGATAGCAGATGCATCCAATACTTTCGAGGAAATTGCTAGTCTCCTAAGGCGACTATTTGTACAATGAGCATTACTGAAGCAACAATAATATAGAAAACCTAATTAAAAAAGTTTTTTTGTAGATATTGAAAATTAATCAATTTTTCAACTCGCAGGAGGAAAAAACGCGTGTGTGATAATTTTTCACGTGAATTTCAACAGTTTTTGTTTCGATTTTGCAACTATATTCCGGAGGGTCGCGGTGGTCTGCTGGCAAGGTCACGGCTCACGAGCTGTGCGGTTTCAGATTCGAGATTCGATTCCACCAAAGAACCGTCATGTAAGGGGTTCTGTTGCACGTAAAATCCGTCAGGGCCATATGTCCTCCTTCTGGTGTGTATGGGGAGGGGTTGCAACTCAGGTATCGTCCTAGTCATCTGACCGTGGTTCAAATTGACGGGGCCCATCCCCCAAAAGTCGTATTGTTGCTTTACAAAGGAACGCTAACATAAATAAACTGTAACTTTCTATTACTGTAACTTTCTCAGGTTATTGTTGAATAAATTGCTCTAATTTCTTTACTTGGCTTTGTTCATAATTTCAAAATGTTTTAAAAAAATAAAATTATTACTTTATACTACTAGATTCTTATTTTTTCTGACAACGATTAATTTTTCACAAAAGCATTCGTAACTATAATAAATCCATACAAATAGGCCGAATTTTAAACACTTTTATTCAACTTGGTGTTATCACTTGTTTATAAAGATAAACGCTTATAAAGATAAGGAAGAAAGATGTTTTTAGAGATAAATTTTCGCCATCGATCGTCACTCATTTCCTGACACTATAGGATTTTGCGTACTTGCGCGCTTCTGAGAAGAGTTCATTATTTTTTTAAAAAAAACTTAATTATAAATTAATTAATTTTTTGCCAGAGCCTATCACGACACTAAGTAATGAAGCTGGCAAGAAATACGCCTCAAAATTAAAATGTAAAAAGTTAGTGAAATAAAAAATCTGTTTAATGCACTAATAACAGCATGCTCCGAAAAACTATTTTTAAATGAATTTACTTCAAATCACATCTATCACCCGAATTAAATCGCCTTAGATGACACATAAAATTGGATTTAAGTTTCCAATAACACTTAGGTTCCTGTTTATCTTATTCTTTGTATATTTTTAATGTTTTCACTATTTATTAAGTATTTCTATAGCCAAATTATAGTAGGTGAATACGTTAAAAATTCATTTTTTAGATATTATGATTTTTAAACAATATTCTTTATATTTGAAAAGGTCCCTTTATAAAACCGTTAGAAACTTATTTCAAAATATTTTTTTAAAGTACACTGATTTTTATAGCTTCATTTACATACGTTATAATGCTAATTTACATCTTAGATAATATTTTCCCAAATACTATTAGATACTATTTTCTCAATATTTAATTTTTTACGAAAAAAAAGAACTTTTGTGAAAAAAAAATCTATTTTTTTAAATGTGGTACAATAATTTTTTAATATTTTCTGCAATTTCTGAGCTACAGAAGGATTAATCTAAATATTTAGAAATATTTTATAATTGTTCAAGTGCTTTACAATGGGAAATATTGAAAATCTCGTGTTATTTATCAATCGAACAATATTTAAAGAATAAATAAAAATATAGCTTAATTTTTGGTTCAGGATCTAAGTAACAAACTATCAGTAAAATTTCAAGCAAATCCTTTGGTAAGAATTTTGCATTATACCTCCTTT
This sequence comes from Argiope argentata, assembly GCA_026289955.1. Classification (NCBI taxonomy): domain Eukaryota; kingdom Metazoa; phylum Arthropoda; class Arachnida; order Araneae; family Araneidae; genus Argiope; species Argiope argentata. The sequence goes on along the minus strand of JAOUZG010039747.1, from coordinate 2,056,549 downwards.
TAGCTGCCACTCCTTTTCTCTAATTTAAAAAAAAGACTTTTGCCATCACTTAACAGGTATATTTTAATTACATAAGTGTTTTTTCTGCCTTTTTTATGCAAATATTCAAAAATATAACTATTTTCGAGCGTTTCTAAAAAAGAAGCATTTAGAGAGAACATACCATATTTTTTAGTTATTTTTCTTTTTTCTCCAAAAAATATCAATTTATTTCAAAATAATTAGTTTTCAAGAATTGCCTCTAAAATGAATTGCGCCCAAGAATGAGATGAAATTGAAAAATTGAGTTATTTCAATCGTGTCATCCAACATCTTGTATTATGTCAGCGGAAATAATCTGTATTGTAAACCTTCCTATGCTTCCGGGGAATGGACATATTTCTTTCTCAGTGATTCCGTGCATTAAAGAATCGTAATAAACGACTATTTAAACTTCTTTTTCTCTGTAGACAAATGCGTCATGTAGACCAGATTTATTATCGTATGAATCTGCTGAGTTTGTCAGAGGTATACCAGCATTTTCTTACAATTGGCTCAGCATAGAGTATCAATGTAAATTTATATTAAATAAGCAATGGTAATAAATATTATTGGGATTAATAAGGCAAAAATATAGAAATCCACTTTGTTTACCAGAATGAAGAATACGCTGATCACCTATTAAGACTTTAAACTAAAGAAAAATAAATGAATAAATAAATGACATATGACGCACATTTTTCTTCAAAAATGTTCTTAATTATTGATTGATTGATGAGTTTTATTGCATCAATATTGAGGAAAGTAGAATTCTCACTCTTTCGGCTAAAATCGTTATCTGTCAGGGGGCCGCTGTGGCTGGGTGGTAAGTTCTTGGCTCTTGAGCAGTAGGGTGTAAGGCTTGAGACCCAATTCCATCGAGGAGCCGTCAGAGAAAAGGGTATATGCACGTTAAGACAGGGGATGTCCTTCCCCTGGTGTGGTATGGAGAGGGGATATCTTCCTCGTTATCTGACCTCGGTTCAAAATTGAAAGTACCATCCCAAAATAGCCCTAGTGTTGCTGTAATATGACCAAACTAAATGTTTGCTTA
>JAOUZG010039747.1:2024115-2055077 GCA_026289955.1 Argiope argentata | reverse complement strand
AACATCTGCTTAGACATCTGTCAAATTTTGAAAGAAGCTTAAAAATCTGTCACATTTAGCAAGGAATTGATCATCTGACGATCAGTATTTTCAGAAATATGTAAATGTGATAACTCAAAGACGAAATATTTTATACAATTTGATATAGAATTTTATGGCAAATATTTGTTCAGTTTTGTGTCAAATATTTGTTCAAGTCAGTTGAAAAAGTATGTTTATTGTCTAAATTCAATTTTTTGATTCTAGCATGACTGGGATTAATCGCCAAAACTTTCATCAAAGATTTCGTGGTAGATCCAGTAAATTGACAACAAAAGTTAATATTTCGTAACTCTCGTTCCCCAGTTCCATGCAAGACACACTTAGTGTGATAAATTTACTAGAGAGCATGGGAGAACGTTTTGAGGAGATCACTCTCTCTGGTTCTCACTCAAAATTCTCTGAATTGGAATACTATCAATATAATCAACACATCTGTGTAAAAAAGTAAATAAAATTTTCATTAAAATTCTAAAAATATTTAAAAAACATTAATTAATAGAAAACTCAAAACAGCGAATATATTGTGCAATAACCATACATTTTGAAACATAATTTTTCAAATATAGAAAGCTACTTTTTAATATTAGACGGAATCTTTCTGAATCAAAAAGATTTACTCGGGTTGCCAAAAAGGATGTTAAAATATTTATTACTAGTTTTTAAATTTTATATTTTTATTCTAAAATTCATGAGAAGTATGAAACGGTCTTTCCTTTATTTTTTAAGACATAGGGAAGGTATGTTTGAAAACTCTAAAAACAAAAATAATTATCTTCTAATTCAATAAATATGAAAATTTAAATACACAATCGAAATGCCATGGTTCGCTGGCATTAAAAATTCCTTTACGTTAGTTTAATTTATCATCTATTATTCAGCAATTTTTGGTTAATTTTGTAGCTTGTCTATTCTGATATTCATGACGATAATTTTGTAAAAATAAATGAAGAAATCTAATTGAATTGTGTTCATATTAGGACTTAAAATTCAGGTAAAATATCCCAAATATTCCATATTATTCTTTTATTCCAATGTTGCTGCTTATTTTTGCAGATTTCTTAAAATTAAAACAAAGCTAATCATTTTTTTTTCATTATTGCTGGAAAATACAGAAAACTTTAATTCTATTTTCATTTCTTTACAAATATTACTAAATAATAACTATTTTGTTCCGATTCAACATCGTTTGATATTATTAATTTTTAATAAGCGTACACAATCTTATTTACAACACAAAATATTGCTATCTGAGTTTTAAATTTTCAAAAAATTTTCTAAACTGGAGAGAACTTTATGGAATATACTAAATAAACTTTATGGAATAAACAGAAAAGCTCTATCACGTGATTTAAAGCAATTTCAAATAATAACCAATGCAAATTGAAATCTGTATTTTTAAATATTTTTCTTACTTTTAAAGTTTAGCCTATATAAATTTTATCGCAATGTTATTAAAATTTCAAATTGTGTAGATTGAATTTTTATTTATTTAATTTTGCCTTTTGAAAAAAAAATTAAGAAATATTTGATGCATAAGAATTTATAAAATATGCCCATTGATAACTGAAAGAGGTAAAATAGGTTTTAGAAATCCAAACGATTTGTTAATATATTGATAAGATAACAGCTATATTAATTTCGGAAAAGAAAGCAGAAAAGGAATTTTCAAAAATTCCCTCAGTACAGTTTTACAAATGAATATCGTGCAAATCCTGATTTTATTTTTTAGAGGTAAATACTAGAATTGACAAGACGAAAATACTTTTAATTTCGAAAAATATATATGAGTAGAACATTTAAATTGTTATCTTTAGTTTATCACCAGTTATCAATTACCCTTTTTGATAAATATCATCTGTAACTCAATAATATTTTAAACTGATTTTTTTAAAATTTTATTTCATAATTAAATCGTCAATTGATTTAAATAGATACCAATTAGTTCAAAATATTCTTACTATTCCAATAACAATCTTTATCAAATACGTTCTTTTATTAAAAAGACGTAAAAAATTCACAACCTTTTGAAGCCATGGATTTCTAGAAACATTTCAAAAAATATTTAAACCTACATTTATTTCGATATTCATCAGTTTCTATGACAATAAAAAATGTGGCGATCTAATCAATATTATAGATTTCAATTTTAAATTATACATTTTGTTTTATAACAATTCTTTTTATTAATATATCAACATGCATGAAAGAAATAATTTTTTAAAAGATTGATTCTGAATTGAAAATAAATTTGTCTAATTTATTATAAGTAAATTCTTTTTATTTATTGCAAAATTAACAAATATTTTTTAATTCTTTTTTTAATATTCTGAAATTATAAATATTACATCATATAAATATGTTAAATATTACAAACTTTGAAGTTATTATTTTTGAAAAGTGGAAGCTTTAAATGTTTACATTTTTAAAACTGATTTACATCTTGGTAAGTAATATAATTATGTAAGCATATGATTTTAGAAATTATTGACAAAATAAATTCGCAAGTTACAACTCTCAAAGCAGTAAACGATTTTTTTAAAAATCCATCCTAGTTTATATTTTTGAGCATCGTTTGCACCACCATTAACAACAACAACCTTCCTTCTAAATACTTTGCCTTTGCCAAACGATAAATAAAACTCTCTAAGAATAATGTAAAAATTTATAAATAAATACTTTCGAACACAATCGCTTGAAATATTCCATTTGATGTAAAATAAATAACCAAACACTTTTTAATCGTTTGCTGAGAAAGAAAAATCAAAATGCTTTACCAAAATGCACCGTACCTCCACTCAAATCGAATATTCGGTAAATATTCGTGCACATCTTCCGTCTTCCGAGTAGGTGTTTTCATTCACTTCTTGGCAAGCAGCGCTGGCTCCTGCGTCAGCCGACTTGGCGGACGGCCAGAGGGGGGGTGCAGCATGGGAAAGCTCTGCTCTCCTGCAGAAGAGAATGTCAATCCACTTACGCGATAGCAGACGATTGCATGCGGGCAGTGTCTTCGAGGCGCGGGGAGGAATGATAGCGCCGTCAGATGATAGGAAATCATCGCTTATCGATGAAACATAAGGGCGTCAGAAACTGCGAAGAGGAAAAATATTATCTAGACATTAGATCGACGAACGATGGTGGAATAAGTTTTTATGCACTTTTATTTAACATGACTAGTTTCATATTTGTAGTGATGGAATTCTGTAATCATTTTTTCTTTCTCTTGTTTGACCCTTATGTCTTTTCGATAACAACTCTGTATTTTAATATTTACTTATTTATAATTTGGTATACATAATTTTTTATATTATATTTGTTAGGTTATCTAATAGTGATCTTAGAAATAAAACATCATTTTTTTTTCAAAATTAACTTGAGATATCTCGTGATTTCACACGTATGATATGCTGATAGCCAAATAGATCAAATTGGACTTTGTTTTTTTCCTTGTGTCCCATTAATCGTGGTTACATGGTAGAGGTATTCTTGTTTCATTCCACATAGCTCATTTAAATGTAATACTTATGATGTTCCTTATTAAGATTTAAAAATAGTTGGGCTAGATTTTAACAAAATAAATTAATATAACAATAGTGATTTTAAATATATATTTTTCATGAAGATTATTACAAGTATAAAACAATGACAAAACTACGTTTAAAAGAGTAAATATTATATTTCAGAAAGATAAAAAAATGATAAAAAAATAACAAAATTATAAGAACCAAAACTACAACCACATTCTCTCCCCTCCCCTCTCTCTCTCTATATATATATATATAAGTGCACCTTCTTTTTACTTGATAAATCCGACTTTCAATAAAATTAACGCATTAACTAGAAGTCCAAACACATTTTTATTTCTACTCATAACAACTGGTTTCATTTAAAGAAAAAATAAAGAAAAATCAACGAAAACCCTCTAAACTGAAAAATATTAATAGCATTTTAAATAAACATTTGCAAATTGTTGCCTCAAAAAATTGAAAGTGCACCAACGAAATTTTTGTAATATCTCGCAAAGAAAAAAAGTGCTAACACTTAATTGCATGTCTTTTGGCTTTTATAAGGACTTTCAGACGTCCTGGTGTTGATTTGACAAATTTTTGTTGGTATTTGAAGATATTTTGCCCATTCTTCTGTCAACAATTGTTTTAAATAAGATTTGTTTCTAATTTTGTGTTTTTGAACCGCTATTTCGAATGTGGGCCACATATATTCAATGGCACTGGTATCAGGATATTTTGGTAGCGTCTGTCAATGCTGATTGCAATGAAAAAGCACCATTATTTTATCATTACGATCATTTTTTTGGGGGGGGGTCATTGTCCTGCTGTAAAATGAAATTTTCACCTCAAACCAAATTTTTAGCTCTTTCCTACAACGAAGTGTATTTAAGTAAACCGTATGTTTCATAATGCCATCTGGAAGAAATAAATTTCCTACCTCTGATGAAGCCATACCACCCTGAATCATGATAGAGTCACCACGATGTTTAACTGTATAACGTAAATTTCCTAAATCCAAAGCAATATTAGGCTTTCTCCATACATTGTAACGGCCACAAGTGTTGCCACTGCCACAAGTGTTGAATTTTCTTTCATCAAGAATAACTTTCTTCCAAAAGTCATTAGTCTTTAATTGACGAGTTATTCAAAACATCAAACTCTTTTTTTCTGAATTTCTAATCTGATGAACGGTTTCTATCTAACAATTTGACTTTTATATGCAGCGTGTCTTGTAGCATTTTGCTTCGTTTCAGGATTTACACTTCTGGCCATGATTTAAGAAATTTCTGCAGTTGGACTAGCCAATATGGTCATAGCAATCCTACTTTTCACTTAAGATTAACGATTTAAGAAAGATAAAATAACTTGACATCATAACTTTTTTAGAAATGTACTTATTGGTAAAAAGGGAATAAAATATTATTATTTTCGTTATTTAAATCATCCAGAAATTAAAATTAAAAACTGAATTTTCCGATGAGTAGGAGAAATCTTTACTGAAAAATTCTTTAAGATTCTGCATAAATCGTAAAAAAATCTTCATTATTGAAAATATGTCTTAAAGACTGATTGAATCTATTTTCTATTGTCAATTAGTTTTTAAAAAGTGTTTAGTTTCACTAAAAATGTTTTTATGATTATTTAAAACTTTAATACTTCCTTTTTAATTTAAAGTTCAAATTCTATGGGCATTGACCAAAAATTAGAGCAGTTTACAGAATTCTTAACAGAACAGAATATGACTTCTGTAATAACGTGAGTTATAGGACTATCAAAATTTGAAACTTAAATAAATTTTGCCGAAGGAAGTAGTTAAAAGTTCTATTCAAATAAAATATTTCACCGAAAACTTTAACTACCATTAGCACAGCGATCCAACTATTCGCAAAAGGTCATAGTTAATCACAAACAGGAATATGTGTGTATGTGAAAGAGAATAAAATGATTTTTTAACTGCATAGGAATGATCTTTATTTAATATCAACTTAAAGACAAAATCATTTCCAGATAGTGTAATTAGTAAAGAATTAAAATTTAAATAAATTGATAAATTAAATAACCAGTAAATTAAAAATATATATCACCTTTTATAACATGGGAAAGTACAAGATTTCTTATCTCTGGTACTAGTGGAAGGGAGTTAAAAATGTATTAAAGGATTACTAACCAGAAGAAATTGAAGTAAAAAAAAAGTGCCATACTATAATGAATAGTCCCTTTCCTTCTTTATAAATCTAGAGTCGGAAAATAGGCATAAAATATTTTTAGAACAATGCTGACATTCAGCAAAATTCTCACGATTATTAAACGGGTACCATTAAAAAAGATATTATTTTGATATTTTTAAAGGCCTCAAATTCCTTTTTACTTGGTAAAAGTTTTAAATGTTACCTAGGAAAAACAACGTAATTCAGCCACTAATGCTATTTTTTTTAAAAAAATAAAGCTCTTATTAAAATTTCCAAGTTGCACTTTTCACCTTACTCACACACTCTCATACATAGACTCACACACATGCACATACGCTCATTTACCTCCATAATTAGTATATATAAATAAAACCCAATTAGAACCAAAACTTAAAGCGCAAAACATACCATATTTGGCAACCCATTTCTAAAAGTGCAATACGGGAAACAAACACGATTTTTGAATCTTTTATGAATGTCGGAGCAGTTCCAGAGGCATACACAACGGTTTTTGTAGTTTTCATAACGATTGTCGCAGTTTTAAATGCTCTCCTTACTTTAAAATATCACAATTAGAGCAAAAAAAAGGTCTTCATATCAAAATATTATTTACTCACGATTTATTGCTATGCTTGATTTCTCTTTTGTTGCTGAGATGGCATTTTAAAGCAGAGAATACATTAATTGGTTTTCCTGTTTTTCACATTCACAAGTATAGCACCTTAGTGTGTTCAAGTAATCTAGAGTAAAGATTTCACGTTTTTCTCTGAGAATAACAAATTTCAGAGAGGCTTTGAAATAACGCGGCAAGATCTGGCAAGGTGCCGTCAGATGACTCTGGTGAAATTTGCATTTGTTTTTCAGCTGGCACAGTTTTGCATGCCGGAGCTTTCAGTCGAAACATTTTTGCATTTATTAGCACTATTTCATTCTTATTAAATTACAAATGAATTGGTTCAGAATCGTGTTTACATTCTTTGAAGATTGTCTTTCCTCAGATAAAATTAAATATCTCGGCTTAATTCTCAATAGTAAGTTTATCTTCAAAAACAACGGTAAATATAAAATGGATAAATTTTGGTACAATGTATTTAATAATTCGATTAATAAGGAAAAAATCCCCACTGTCACTAAAAACAAAAATATCCTGTTTAAAAAATTCCTTACCTACACTTCATCCATCTGGGGTCTTATCGAATCCATCTGGGCTAAATCGCATCCTAAGAAAACTTATTTTATGCAAAAGAAACTACACAAAATCGTGATAAAATTAAAATTCTTAATACGCAAAGACGTTCTCTTTAAGGATTTAAAAATATCAAAAATTGAAGATAAAATTTAAGAATTTTACAAAAACTTTTTCAGCCAACTAAGCATTAGAAAAATCCCATCAACAAACACCGACTTAAATTTATTCACAGCTCTGGTACTTTTTTTTAATCCACGGGCTATTACTAAATGGGCCGCGTCCTGGCAATGGGGTAGCGCGTCTTCCCCATGATCTGAGCGCCCCGAGTTCGAATCGCGGTCAGGGCATGTTTGTTCTTCTGTGTTCCATCTGTGAGGTGTCTGAATGCTCTCCTTGTAAAAAGGGACCGTACAAGCGAATGTGATGAGTGAGTAGCAAAAGTCGCACTCTTTGGCCCAGGTGGAGCAACCTCAAAACAAGAGACTCTCATTTTGACTTAAAATCACTGTTGCATCAGCGAGCTGGTACATGGCAATTGCCATTAAAAACAACAACATTACTTAATGTTGTTATTTTTAAGGTGTCTGTAACCACCTTTTAAGGTGTTTGTAAACCACCTTAAAAACTATCTCAGTAATTGTGCTTAATTTTACTTGCATATCTGTGCGTTGTGACTAATGGCACTTGCCGTGGACAGGCTTTTGCTGATACAATTACCTGATTTTAAGCTTTTAAGCCTAAGAAACGCGTCTCTTTGTTTTACAAGTAGTGCCCACTAGGGCCAAGAGAAAGACTTAGCTACATACACACGTCACAACCCTTTTTAGGGGGCGGACTACATTCATGCAAATTAATTCATACATCTCAGCTCGTAATTTAGACCTGGAACAGAGAACTATCACCTCACCCAGTACCCCCAGAGATGTTACACTCAATATGGAGGACTTTGCGACCACGAACAGATTTAACGAGCGTCAATCGCCCTACACTCGGGTAATCTTTTTGCCGATGAGTTTCGAACTCGTAACCTATGGATTACGAGTCCAACGCTCTACCAACCAGGCCATCCCCTATCTGCATATTTTGCATCATCATCGTAACGAGTTGTATACTCTTTTGTTTCTTTTTTATTTATCTCTGTTACTGGTACAAAAAAGTTCTTTTCCTTCATTATTTTTTTTAACACTCGACCTGATTAGAACTGCTTTTTCACTAAGACTCGGCCTAATATACAACAAAGAAGAGTATGCAGTTTTAGAGCAATTAGTGCTTGGATGCAGTTATGCAGTAAAATCCTTATCCATAACTATAATTTGAGTTTTAACCAACTTAAAGTTTCAATTGCATTAACTTTTAAATCGTTTTAGAGGGAACACAAAACCTTTGGTACTTACTGGTTATATATACGACCAAAAAGCGCCAAGGAAAATGTCAGTTTGGCGATTTCAATTGTCAAATAATATAGCATGTGATTGACTTGTTCCAAAATTTACATAATAAATAATAATGCACTTAAACATATTTTTATAATTTTGTGAAATGTTTCTTTTGAAATCATTGAAGCTATCTAAATCTTTTGGACCTGGATAGCTTAGTTGGTTGGACGATGGATTTGCAATCCTTATTTTGTGTGCTCATATCCCCCCTGCCAAAATTCTCCTTCTATATGGTAGCTGATGCAGGTTTAAATAAATCGTGGCCATGAAGTCTTTCATATTGAGACATTCAGAGGCGAACAATCTCCGATTTAGGTCTAAATTACGATCGACAGAAAAGTGAATAAAATGTATGAATAAGTAATATAAAAAACAATTACTTTAAAATCAATTCCTATTTTGAATACTAGGAATTTTTTTTACTTTAGTTACGTTTTGTTAAATAATTACAGTTGTTGTTCCACTTTACAACGGTAGGAGGGGTGCAGTAGCTTCTGAGTGTATGAACCCCTGAGCACACGAATAACGATCACCTTCGACTCAGTATCCCCAGTGGATAATTTTCGACAGGGAGAACTTTGTGCCCAGGTTCGAACTCATAGCACAAAGAATGCGAATACAACGTTCTATCAACCAAGATTTCCCGACATAACTATTATAACTGCTATAAAGACGAGAGAATTAGTTTTTGAATAATTAGTAAAAAAATAATGAATCAATATTTGAAAAAACCATATTAATATCGAGTGTCTTCTACTACAAGTTTTAAAAAATATACTTTGAAGTTGATTGTATGAATAAACAGCATTTTATTAAGGATTGAAAATTTGAACTATGTATTTTATATATATATATATATATATATATATATATATATAGGGACAGTGTGAGCTAATAGTGGGAATTGAATGAAGCCCTCCCTGTAAAATATGTTGCGACACATGAATAGCTAAACATACTCTTGGCCCTAGCTGGCCCTAATGAAACAAGAGACTCTCTCTCGGCTAAAAATTGATTTTGTCAATGGGTTTATCTGCCGTAAGAAACAACAAATCTTTTGGCATCTGGGAAATTAAAATTTTCATATAAACTCAAAGGCAGGTACTAGAGACCTGCAGTATATGATAGCATCTTAAATCAAAATCCTTCACTGTGAACTAGACTGATTTTGGAAATAAGGAAGATCTTCGTTACATTAACAGAAATTCTTTTTTTACTTTCTCCATTATAAATATGTATAAACCACTGGAATACTCTATACAGAATTCGAATTCAAAATTTTGACAAATTTCCATGTTTTAGATCTTCCTCATTTAGGAAAAACACTTTTTATTTTTGCTTTTACTTTTTTTTTGCTTTTGCTTTTATTTTTGTTTTTGCTTTCACTTTATGTCTGTCTGTGTCAAAGATGGCTTTAAAATATTTTGAATTAGGCGAAAGGATTTCGATAACAGTCTTTCACACCAGATTTGAAGATTTATCGAATTTCAGGAAAAATCCATTCATAGAAGGTCAGTATGTATGTTAGGATGATGGAATATAAGTTAAAACAATTACTACATAATGAATAAACCTCGTAATTTTGAAAAAAGTTCAAATGACGGGGATGACACCTGAGCTGGTACCCCCTCTCCCTATCTCACCACTCCAGAAGGAGGAGACGCTTTAAAACAGAAGGTAAGTAACTTTTTTTTAAAAAAAGATTCGTATTATATAAGCTTTTATATTAAGTACTCTTAGCGGTAACTAATAAACGCATCGGATGTTAAATCAGTTCAAAATAATCAGTTAATCAGAACTTTCAGTGCATCAATTTTCAAATTAACTTCAAGCACTAGTTTTGAATTTTGAATATCATATTTCACACTGTTATACTTTATTTCCAATGACCATCCCTAAATCCATAGATGTATGAGTAATTATAGACAACATAAATGGAATAGCTGAATGTAATGAACCACTATCATGTGTGATATAAGTTTTACTGACTTTTATATCAGCAGAGGATTTTATAATTTTTTTTTTCTGAAATAAGCATATTCGACAATTAAAATGAAATTAAATGTGATATCAGATTAAATGGATGGTGATTTCTAGATCAAGATTTAAAAAATAATAAAAAAAATCTACAATTGCAAATTATCATGTGAGAGCATTATTATTTTTAAGTCATTATTAATTTGACTTAATTTAAGTCATTAACCAATTTAGACAGGTTTAATCACAATCACGAGACTTCACCATCGGTCTCTCTCTCTCTCTCTCTCTCTCTCTCTCTCTCTCTCTCTCTCTCTCTCTATATATATATATATATATATATATATATATATATATATATATATATATATATATATATAGGTATATATTTATATAGTCAATGTTAATATTTTACTCTTTCATTTTCAATTTTTATAGCTGGTAAACAAAGTTTTGGAGCTTGACTGATTTTGAGATGAAATTACGGCTACGATGTCATAGTCCTAAGTCTACTTTTTAAAAACGCATCTGCTGTCAAGGAAGCCCACGTAATAATTTGGCAATACTGGTAAAAGCAGATCAATCTTTTAAAAAGGCCGCTTTTAAAGAAGCATAGGTAATAATAAGCATTATTGGTAAAGGCAGGAAAAAAAATATATGCGATTGCCTACGCAAGCTCGAACTTCAACTATTCGTTGCCATCAATTATTCAAAACCTCAGCAAAAACAACATCAGGCTCTCACACGATAATAAATAAATATGTTTAAGGAAATTTAGTAGATGAGTATTAAAACAAACTATTAATTTTTAAAAGATTTTGAGTAATAAATTTTGTAATGCTTGACATTTCAGGATTACAACTTAAAATATTATTATTATTATTATAGTTAAACCTTTTTAATGACATTGTAAATTTTTTTAATATATTTAATTTTTTAAAGTGTTTGATATACTTTCTTTTTTAATCATTACTTTATATACATACTGCATAAATATAATTTATTTGAAGTCCAATTATTTGTCGTGTTATCTCTCTTTATATGCAAAAACAAAAGAATACAAAATTAGTAATACATTGGCTGTCACAATGTAAATAAAATATTAGTTCTGTAGAAAACATTTAAAATAACGTTTTAACATTCGAATCACAAAAAAATGCTGTTCGGATTTTCGAATTTCTTTCTTGAAAAGTGGTCGGAAATATTTCAAGGTACTGACTTCGGAAATCTATATTTTCTATTTCCAGTCGAATATTTGCTTTCAAATCCGCCACAGAAATATCAACACAGTCATAATCGCGCAAGGTCAAATATTTATTTTGTACTCCAGGAGATAAAACCAAGTCAACGCGTAACGTGTTTACTTATTTCTCTTTCCTTCTCCGAATGTATCTGGAAATTAATAAACTGCTATAACTTTCATGAATTGGTGGGAAGATACGATTTTTAAATTCATAATAGAAGAAAATCTTTTTATTATTGCTAAAAGTAATAGTATAAATTCTTTTTTATTGTTCGTAGTAATAATAGTTCGTACTAATAATAGTGGTTATAATAGGACGTATTTAAGCCTTTGTGCTTTAGTTTTCTAAAATATCAATGTGATTAGAATTATTTGCTTAGTTATTTTAATTATGAAATACAGACAAAAATAAGCTCAGTATTTTATTATAAATTCAATGTCTTCTAATTAATTGCGTCTTATTCATAAGTTGTGTATTTTGCATTTATAGCGATACTCAAAAATTGGGCAAAGAAATTCTTAAACGACGAGGAATGAAACATGTTTATAAAACAAATCGTTGGACCTATAGGTAATAAGTGTTCGCTGAGAAGTAATTTTTATAAAATTTTAATTAAATTTATAATTAGTAAAAAAAATTACTGGATGTACATTGTTTTTCCGAGACGATTACAATCCATGCTAACAAACAAAAATGCTTTCTAAACTACTTTGAATTAAATGAAAATGTCTTCAAATAAATTCTTCAATATTTATTGTTTTGTTTCATTAATATTTTCGAGTTAACTTTAAATACATTTAGCAAAAATATTTACTTTTATTGTAATGGTCAGATAGATTTTCTGATTATTATCTTTGTTTGATATCTTGATAAGTTAAAGACGGTATTCTATTTTTTTTTATTTTAGTTTATTTACATTAAAGTTCGGTTTTAAAGCAACGCTGGAAATATTTTGAAACGGATCTTGCAGTTTTGGAGTGCTGTCAGATGACAAGGATGAAATATGAGGTGGTAGTCCCCTTGGAAAGGTTTCACACTACAACAGAGGTAGGATATTTGGCCAGAATGGATAGCGTTCATCATATGCGCTTACCTGGCAACTCTTTGGTCGAATCAGAGATCGCACCTGAGGCCCTCAGGTTCTGAAACCAAGACTTTACCACTGGGACACGTGACACGTTTGTCCAGTTTCTATTTTAGAGAAATCTGTTTAAAATATCGTTATTCAAACCCTCAAATATTTTGATACCCAATAAATGTAACTTTTCGGCGCACAGGTTTTTTTTATTTTAGTTTAATTATATCAATATCCTGTTGTAAAGCAACACTTGGGCTATTTTGGGACGGTCCTCGTACTTTTAAACCATGATCAGGTGACGAGGGCTACACCTGAGTTTTCAACCCCTTCTAAACACCACACCACACTAGGCGGCACTCAGTTGATGATAGTATTTATCACTGTATCCTACGCTATTTACATTCAAAATCAAGAGAGCCACCTTTCTGGCACAGTGGTAGCGCGTCTTCCTTGCGTTCTGAGAGTCCCGGATTCGAGTCCCGGTTTGGGCATGGTTGTTCTTCTGTGTGCTATCTGTGAGATGTGTGACTGTGCCTCCCCGTGAAAAGTAGCTGTGTAAGCAAATGTGATGAGTGTGAAGCTATGTCATACCCTTGGCCCCAGTTGGTGTAACTTCTAAAACAAGAGACGCTCCTTTCGACTTAACCCTGCTGCTGTATCAGCAGGGGGCTTGTCCATGGCAAGCACCATAAGTAACAGCAACAAATCAACAAAAAATTGAAAGTGTTATTTCCGCCATAAATACTTTCTGAGGGATATTTTGTGAATTTAAGCCATAACTGTACGAAGTACTGTTTATGTTAAACTCCATTGGGAGTAATTTTGTTATTTAAAGCAAAGAAAGTACAAATTAGAACCACAAATACACTCTTTGCCTGATTATGCATTATGGTTTTTTTAATGAAAAATTAGTTACATCCTTTATTATGTGAACACTTTCGGTTCCAAAACTTTAAAAAAAGTGAAGTTTATTTTATTATTCTCTCAGATCTTTCATCGCGTGCTATGCAATGATAAGAATATTTCTATATAAATTTTAACAGCACCTTTCATTTCCTTTTCTAGAACTTATGAAGCTCCTGTTTAGTTAGGTAAAGTTGTCGGTAGTCTTTCTCTACACAGATGGACAGATAAGGCTCTACTAATTTTTTATAGCTGCGGCTTTATTTCCATAATCTTTTCTGAAATAATAGTCAAATATTTGATTGAAATTTACCGTAGAATCAGTTTACTTTATCAATTATCCGAAAAAGAGAACGGCGAATATGTAACGTGCAAATTATGCGCATACTTTTGGTAAACTAAAATACCGAACAGATCCATTGCACTTCCGTCAATTAGTGACAGTTGTAATGGTAATTTTTTTATTAAATAACTGGTTTCAGGAAAGTTGGAGATACTTTACTTTCAAATGTATCTTTAATTATTAAAAAGTTGCTTTTTTTTCCTCACATGTTCCAAATTCTTCTCTTCTTGGACTGGTCAGGTCTCTAATGAATTTTCGCTCGATAATCCTCTTGACTAAATGTTCCGAATATTGTAATGAGAATGTCTTTGAGCTTGTACGTGTAAACGCTTCGTCACTCGCAGAACATAGCGGCCGATGGGGTGAAACCAGGAAGGATGGATGAAAGCTGCGATTCTCCGGGCCAATGGATCGGAAATGATGGTGATTTTTCAGTTGCTCAGTACTAGATAATTGAGCCAATGCGATCGTAAATTTCATCATAATCTTCACTGTTACAGATCTCTACCAATAATCAAGACGAAAATGTGTGTTGGCTGTTTACAGAACACGTCATTTGATATATCGCTACCAAATTCGGTATATCTTAAAATATAATGTGTATATCGGAGAAAGATTGTTTTTGAAATTTAAATTAAAATTTTACTCTATTAATCGTATTGTAATTAACTTACATTCGATTCGTTTTGCATTGAAATATTTTGTCATACCCAGTTAACAGGTTAATTAATTAAAATATTATAATAAGAAAGTGTTTTTGTATTAGAACTTCCAAAAGTATTAACATACAAAAAGGAATTTTATGCCATTTCAAAAACACTTCCTTTTAGTGAAACAAACTTATTAGCCACGCATTAAAAAAAAGTTTTAAGCATCATTTTTAACTATAGAATCCAATGCTGCCCTGAAATTCAAACTGCGTGTAATGTTACAATAAATTAATGTTTTCTTTTCCGTTGTCGAAAATTAAAGAAAAAGTATTTTGTATATGCATTATGTATTAGAATGTATAATTACTTTGTATGTCTACATAACTAAATTGTACATGCAGTAGACAACACATATGCATTGCATTATTGTATATGTATAGTTTACAAAATAGATACAAAAGTGTACGTATAATGCAAAGAAATTAATCAGATTGACAGGCGCAAAAAATTTAGGTAATTAAGAATGCAATGATGTCTTGGGACTTGCCTTCATTCGAAATGTTCCTGTACTCAATAAATTGAACTTAGTCGAGGCAATTAAAATAAGATTACGTTAACGTCAGACAATTAGGGGAATCATGTGTATAATCAACATCCCAGGTGAGCCAAATGAATAAATCTATGCATAGTATAAAATGAAAAGCATCTGTTAGTTGGAACAACAAAAACTCGAGAAATAGTTAACGGATATTGGTGATATTTATACCATTTTGTAGAGCATTTATTGGGGAAGGTTTTAGTACATTAAAATCATATCAAAATGAAAAAAGTAGTTTTATAATTGCTATTTTAATTTATCCACTCTTGATCGAAAATCACGAATTGCGCATGTGCAAACAGCGGCAGTTGTGGTATGCGTGTACGATACATTTCTTTGTTTATGCCTGCTTTTAAACAGCTATTCAAATCTCATTACACCGATAAAAAGAAAATTAAATCTCAAAATGATTCTCTGCGTTTCATCTCCAATTATATCATATTTTTACCTTTGTAATAGTGTAGATATTTCTGAATGTGTGCTGTAAAGATTGTTTTGCAGTTATTTTTGATCCATTTTTAAACATATTTTTTATGTTTGTTTGATGTTGTGTATGTTGTTTGATGCCTTAAGTTAATGCCCATGTCATATTGGGGGAGTTTAGACTTAAGTTTAAAGCTAATTTTTCTTCTTGGTTGCTATGCCATGTGCAAAGCCATGCGGGGGCTGCTAGTGAATAATAAGGATGGATTAGTATGTGTTAGTGCTGCTGCGGTCAGACCTTTCAAACAAACATGGCACATATATAATTTGAAAATATGTGCCTCAGGACATTCTTTTTTTAAAATTAGATTCATTAAAAAGTGAAACAAAATTTTAGGGTTTTTAACACCATATTATTTTTGTTATGTTTTATGAAACTTTACAAGTCCTCCGACAGTTATCTGTTAATGATTTAAGCCGAATGAGTGTCTTTTTTTCAGTAGCGCTAACTAAGATCAGGAATGCCGGCTTTCTGGCGCAGAGGTAGCCCGTCTTCCTCGTGTTCTGGGAGTCCCGGTTAGGGCATGGCTATTCTTCTCGGTGCTATCTGTGAGACGTGTGAGTGTGCACTACTGTATGAAGGGGCTGTGCAAGCGAAAGTGTGATAGATCTAAGTCGGTCCTCTACCTATTTCTAGGTTCTCTGGTCCTTGTGACTAACAGCAATCTTTCTCCATCCTGTCATGGACCTGGCCTAGCACTGCTGGCCAATGGGGGCATACAACAGGATCAAGATCACGACTTAGCTGCTTCATGAATGACATTCGTTTGCACAATCCCTTTTTTGGAGGGGGAGACACATTCGCACACCGTACAGATAGAACATTGAAGAAGAACAACCATGCCCGCATCTGGAACTCGAACCCAGAATTAATATCGCGACAAGATTTTATAGAAAAACTATAAATTTTGTCCAATTTGTTCAAACTTGGTATAAAAATAATAAAATTTATGCGAAAATAGCTGAAATATTATATCAACCGCATGCCACTGGTGAACTTCAGAAATAATCGCATGTAAATTGGTAAACACAGGTTACAATTAATAGTGAAATCTTTTAGAACTTTTTAGCGTAATATTTATGCCTTTTTTTGTGCAGTATTTTTTAGTTAATACGCAAGTATCATTTTACGAAGCCAGTTGGTTTGTAGTGTTGTTTTTCTTTTCAGTTTTGACGACGGTATTTATTTTCCTTAATCTTAAAAAAAGCAATGGGCTGAGAAATTGAATATTTTTTAACAAGACCTTCTTAATTCTAATGGTAAAAAAAGACTCTATTGGTTCCACTATTTATGTTTGTAGTCTCTCTAAGTTATTCTCCCATTCGAAATGCCTATGTACAAATCAGCATTTTTATTGAGTTATTTTTGAAAATAATAAAGGGATACCGAAGTTGAATTATTTTGTGTCGATTTCTCACCAAATATAATATTTATAACTTTTATTGTATCTCTAAAACCATTATGTTACCATTTCCCTTTTCCATCCAAGATGGCTGGTCTTTCGTGAGATTTTGGATGATTGGAGTCATTTCCATTTGAGTAGCTAGTAACCATACATTAAATTTTACGGTTTAATTGATATCTTAATTTGAGTCAAAATGTTTCTGTGCCTTTAAAGATAAATGAAAAAAAAGATAAAATACAATCTCAATTGGCGATTCTAACTTGGCGAAAGATAGCAACAAGATTTTATCGGGAACTTACGTACACGAGTGCGAAAAAAATAGCACAAGAAGCAGAAGCGATTATTCTGTATGGCTAAGCTTTGATTAGCAATCATTTGGCGCCATGAAAGGTTGGCAATTTATCGATGTTGTTTGGAGTTACATCACCACCCTTTTTTACAACTCTTTGTTCTTCGCCGCTTTTCTACTGTTGCTGTGTTTTCGTGTTACCCGATTTCGATATATTTTCAAATATTTATATCTGTTTCTTATAAACTGGAAACTTTAAAAGACATTATTGCCAAATACCAGTTCCTACTAAGAATACGGAGTTGCCGAAAGCACAGAACAGCCTGTTTGGTAAAGACGGTAACCCTAGAAGGTTGTTCTTTTCCTTATCGTCTGCCATAAAAGCTTTTTCGATTGATTTTTTTTCAAAATTGGCCTTATTTATTGATTTTTTTACCATATTTCCGTTAATTTGATGCAATTGCTTCTGGTTCGTTGAAACTTTATGATTGGAAATGCCACAGCTATCGTTTGAGCCACTTTCGGCAATTCCTCCAAAATTTGGGGATAAACTATTTTTTAAGGCGAAAATGAGTGTATACCAAAGCTGTTACCCATTTGTACTGAAAACTTCCAAATTATGCATCAGAATATTTATTCTAAAAATATTTATTACACTATTCCTGAGAACATTTATCCTAGAATTCTATACTAGGTACTTTTCCGTTTGTCGGGCGGTAAAGAAAAATCACCAAAGAAATTTGGTAGAATTATTCATTACATATTCTTCATTTTTTCCTTTAAAATTGCTATAAGAAATTTGGGCGGAATTCTACATTATTTGGTGATTTTTCGTTTGCGACCGGATAATGGAACAGTATTCTATACTATTAATCCTGAGAACATGGAATCTTCGCTAAATAATGGGCGTACTTTAATTTTTTCTAGAGCCAATTTGCCTAATTAATAATGGCATCTATCATAACTTTCTCTTTCTTCGTTTTCCTTCTTTGTTTCAAATATTTGCCAATTTGGTGACGAAACAGTCATCCATTCTCAATTCTTAACATTAATCTTTTTCTTCCGTAATTGCAATATTCCGATCGAAGTTTTTCTGATACATCTGCAGAAACACTTCCTCCGTTACTGGACCCGACTTAACAACAGGCAAATCGACATCTTTAATTCCCAGGGTGTGCAAAGCGGACTTGAGTTGCTCCCAGGATATAAATCCTTCGCCAGCAGGATCCAAGAGTCTGAAATAAGCTTTCAAAGATTCATCGGGAAACATGACATCAACAAAGTTGCCATCTTGGGCAGACGACTTCAAATCTAGTAAAAGATTCCTCAAAAATTCCACAGGATCTTCAGGCTTAAAGTAGAACACCATCCTCGATAAGAAAGATATGAGTTCATTGATTTTGAATTCTTTGATGTAATCCGACACTTCTTTCCTTAAATCAGACATCTTTAAAAAGGTATGAGAGCTGAGAAATTCTTTTATTAGTTTGCTTCGATGTTTAATTTTCGCTTGAGAATTAGTAACCTAATAATTTTGAAATGATGCCAGATTTAAACTTGATTTTTTAAAAAAATATCTAATATATTGTACCTTTTTCCGAAACTCATGTAGATTCAAAGTTGATAAAATGATCTTTCGAAAATTACCAGACGTTTATTCGCAGAAATCTGCAGAAGATGCCGGAAATTACAGCAGCTGCAAGTCACAATTACTCTACCCCAATTCAGCTAATATATCAGGAAACAACTTCCAAACATAGAGGTCTCTAATGCCTCAGACAGAGAACACCTTCAGTGCACTGGGATAACATTTAAGTCTTCACCACTCTCTAATCGCCTCGGTCAATTGGGCGGTGACATTTATACTTGATTCGGCGTGAAAATCTAAGGCTTTCGCCAATGTGTTCAAAGTTTCTAGGAAAATTTCCAAAGCTATCTAGTCTTTGCCAAATCTCGCCAGATCGCCAAGATTTTCACAAAACGATGGCGAAGTAGCCAAAGCACTGACGCCGTTTTACGTAAAATAAGCCTAAATTGGTCGATTTTTATCCCAGAAGCTGAATATTTCAGATATGTCTGAGATATAAAAAAAATACAAATATCTACTAAATTTGTAACATTATATACAAACTTTAACGAACAGCCACAGAATCTTATTACTTGCTATAGAGTGGCAATATACAGATGCAAATATATAGATATAGGACGTTTCAGATTATTTTACTCAGTATATTGCTGAACTTAATTCAAAACTTCGCTAATTAAACAAAGTTATTGTATTTTAAATTCTGCTCGTTGCTTCAAATTCCTTATTCACCCAGAAGATTTAAAAGAAATCAAGAGATAGAAGTTAAGCAGAAAGTTCAATCGAGAATGCAAGTAGAATATTTTTACTCTCGATAAAACTATTAAAATTTTCTATGATTTTCCATAGATAAATTATAGAAAATAACCATCCTTAGATGGATATTCGCTGCGATTTAGCTATGGAAATAGATAACCTTATTTTCAAAGTCTAATCATTTCACAAAAAGGTTTTTACATTATCTTAAATGTCAAACTACCCCTTTAATGATATCGATTATAATTCTTAGTTATTAATGTTTAATTTGAGATGTTACAGTGCTTTTAATATTATGAAATTAAAACTTAGCCAACAAAATATTCAGTGGCATGATTTTTTCAATTTTAAAATTCAGATTTTAAAAAATGCTTTAAAACCTTTTTTAGCAATAATTCTGAATTAGAGTTTCCATTTCTGCTTTTATTTCAGAAGAAATACATTTTTCATTTGTACCTACAAAAATTTGTTGCAGATTAATCCAATTAAGTTCATATTTTTAAATCGCACCGAATTCCCTACTAATCGTTTAATAAGCAAAAAATCAATAATCTGGGTGAGAAATCTAGTCAAAAAGGAGGTTTGTCTACAACAGTGCTTATGCCAGGCTTACAGTCGGCCAGTTTTAAGACGGCAAGTAGAAAATGACTGGTGTATATGTGTAGAAAAAACTGGTTTATTCTTGTCACACTTTCATACGATATATTCAGACATTCCATGCTTGGCTATAGACTGTCGTTTCGGCATAGTTGGATTGTTCTTTTTCATTGCATATCGAGTTAAAAGGACGGATATTCACACACTATCTAAATTTTGAAAACTATAGAATATAAATCGCAAAAAAGAAAAAAAAATAAGCACAATCTTATTTCGTCTCAGAAAGAGCAAAAAATATCGATTAATCTATGATTTATGTGATCGATTTTTTCACCCCAGTAAAACCGCCAAATTTTGCAAACGTATGTGCAGTAATATATATATATATATATATATATATATATATATATATATATATATATATATATATAGAATACAGCGGCTTGCAGTAGTCCCATCAGGACAATTACTTGCCATCGACAGAGTAGCAATTTTCAGCCTTCCTACGCATGCGCTATCTACTTGACGACTTATCACTGGCCATGTGTAAACCCGGCATTATGATCTGTAATAGTACAAGCTTAAAGTTCCCCAATTTGTTTCATTTGTGATAAAAAAAATATTATTTCTCCTTCTTTAAAGCTTTAGTAAAATAAAAAGTACGTGAAAAAATTTGGAAAAAGAAACGAAAAGATAATTTCCAACAAAATTTTATATTTAATAAAAGCACTTGTGTAAATAAGAATCAAAAATAAATTTAACGATTCATTGTCGTGCTGAATTTGGCGAATTCTTTTATTAAATAAGCATAATTCTTTTTTCCATTCTTATAAATGAATCCACTACAATTTGTTGCACAGCGGACTATTTGTAATAATTGACTTTGAGAGCATTCAATATTAAAATAATCTCTGCAATACTTTGGGAAGAGAACCAAACTGAAAATGAGAATCTGATTCTGGTTCACGGTTAATAAAGTCATCCGTTTCAGTTGGGGATAGATAACAAGATTAGTTGCTATAGCGTCATATTGCCAGCTTTTAAATTCAACTTGAAGATCACATAAAATCAAATGACAGTTCTTTTAAATTATTAATTGATTTTCATTTAAGATATTTATTTTAAGAAAAATTCGTAAATATTCTAAGAAAAATATTATATATATCTTCAGATACTTTTACTCAAGAATTTTTTTTTAAATATATGAAGCACGAATGAGCGCAAAATGAAACTTAATCAATCTGATTTTAAAGGAAAATCGCCAAGATTATATAATAACAGACTTTTTGATATTGATTTTCATTTAACATCTCTTTGAAAATTGGCAAACTTCTTTTAATTTACCAGTAATTTCAAGAAAAAGAAAAAAAGAATGGATTTCTTCCACAATCAAATCAAATTTGTTTCATCTCCAAATAAATTTGTTCCAAAACTTTTTCCTCATAAAATAACGGCGAAATGAATTCTTGAATATTACATTTAAAATAAATTTTAAAGTTATTTTAATACTTCAAAGAAAGCTTCTAAAATAAAAGAAATTGGGAAAATAAATCACTTAATATTTCGGGACATGCAATAAAAAGTACATCGCGTTTCTTTATTGCACA
The DNA here is from genome assembly GCA_026289955.1 of Argiope argentata. Lineage (NCBI taxonomy): Eukaryota > Metazoa > Arthropoda > Arachnida > Araneae > Araneidae > Argiope > Argiope argentata. Next base: position 2,033,199 of record JAOUZG010039747.1, on the reverse strand, counting down.
AACGACTCGTTAAAAATTAGGTGTAAATAATATTACATAAATATTTTAAAAAGATATTGTATATTTTTTCAGATACTTTTATTCAAGAATTTTAAAAATTAAGTGTGAATTGGCCCGTAATGAAATTTTATCGATCAGGTATTAATGGAAAATCACCAAGATTGTATGATAGACTCTTTGATATTTTTCTTTCTTGGACAAATATTTTGGTTATCCAAAAAATTAGAAATTTCGTTTCGAGTCACAAAAAAAAAATGCATTGATTAGACAGCAAAGAATTTCTAAAATTTATTTAACTTTGTCACAAACAAATATTATATATCTTGTTCGTGTAAGATTTAATTTGAGTCAAGTGATAATTACCTGCATCTTAGAGCTTTGTTTCGAAAAGCTTATGCCATCTAGTGATGAAAACTTGAACCACAATGGTCGAATGAAGTCAGATTATGATACATAACAAACAGTTTATTTCGATTAAATCTATAAACATTTTATAATATTTTTTATACGTAAATGACTTTCACCTATGTTTTGACTATTTTTGCATATGCAGATATTTTTGTATTACTCTATTAAATCTTGTAGCAACGATGCTTCAAGTTTTTTCCCCCGAGATCATTAGTTTTGTGGGAAAATTTTGGTGTTGTTTCCCAGATTTTGGTTATTCGCATTTCGACTTTTACTAATTAGGGGCTTGTGTTGGTGTTTATAAGACAAACAGCTTGACCTAGAATAACCATATTTAGGAGAAATAAATTTGAAGAGTAAAAATGTGAAACTCAATACGATTTTCATGAAATTTTAATCAATTTGAAATCAGGAGACATTTTGAGTTCTTCCGCGGTTACTTTTTGAAATGTTGTGATAAAAATATATTTTACACCGTTTTGAAATTCATAGATTGTTTTTTATGGATACTAAATTATTTGCAGATAAATGTGTCCTAAATATGAAAGTGGAGAATGTTAACAAGAATTTCTTATTAGAAGAATCTGTTAATACCTGTTGTTGCTAGATTGCTATTTTTCACGAATCTTAACTTTAATCATATTTCCTCCTAAAATTCACTAACTAATTATTAATGCATATTTATGAAGGTTGAATTAAGAAATATACATCAATGTTACAACTGAAATACTTTCGGTTTCGTTCGAACTAAGGATTTTCAATTAGGACGTTTAAAGCTAACATATTTTTAAATGATATTCAAAGATAGTTATAAATTTCTTTTTTGAAGATAGATATGCTACTTTTTAACAAGAAAGGAAAAATTGTGCCTTTTATATTTACTTACGATATCCTATTGATTAAATTCGTTGATTAAAATCAGCACTTTTTTTTGTATTTCAAATATTATTTTATGTTTTTCGAGAACTATACAAATTAAAATAATATACTCAAGAAAATTAGATTGCTAAATCTAAGCAAAATGACAGTCAACTAATTACCAGTGAGGCTGAAGTAAATAAAAATCCTTCTTTATTTTTGGTCATTTTAAAAAGGAATAAAAAAACTGCATTAGACTGAGCCATATTTGTAAATAGCTCCATTATCTGACTTTGAAATACCAGAAGTAGTATTCAACAAAAATGATATTCAAACGGTAATAATATTTTATATAAAAGTTTTCCTTGTATTAAAAATGATTAAGAAAATCGGGTATATAATTAAGTAATTACGTATAAAAAAATAGAAATACTTGAAAAAACATTTGACACATTTCATAATTTTTTGTAAATCATCTACAATTTAAAATATGGAAATTTCGTGTTTTAATTTATTTTTATTAATTTTTTTTAAAAAAATGAATTTTATTAGCTTTTAATAATATCTAGAAAGTTTCAGACTTTTTATTAGCTCTTATTAAAATTTAAATAACTTCAGACTTTTTATTAGCTCTTAGTAAAATTTAAAAAATTTCAGACTTTTTATTAGCTCTTATTAAAATTTAAATAACTTCAGACTTTTTATTAGCTCTTAATTAAATTTAAAAAATTTCAGACTTTTTATTAGTTATTAAAATTTAGAAAAATTGAGACTTTTTATTAGTTTATTAGAATATGAAATTTTAGATTTTTATTAACTGTTACTAAAATCTAGAAAATTTCTGATTTATTTATTAACTCTTATTAAAATGTTTTTGTAAAAACCCAATGTGTGTGGAGGGCCACCCGTGTGAAGAAAAGACAACGAGGCGAACGAAGTAAACAAACTTTACTCATGTCCAAGAGATGTTAACAGCATATTAAAATACAGTGGTTTGATTCATTCTGTCCACGACTATTAAGATTAAGTAGTTACAGAGAGGAGATCGCCGAGGGAGAAAAAGACACTTTGATGGAGTAGTTGAGATTAGTTCACTTTGCACGAACACCCGACGGTGGGGAGCGGAGAGACGGGCAAAGCTCGACTCGAGCTCAGCCCCTTCGTGAGAGTTCCAGCAATCTTCCTTAATCGCATTGAAAGGGAAATTTCACTTGGGGGTTTAAAAAACAAAAGAACGTTAACAGATTAACTCTATTTTTAAAAACATATACAAACGCTTACAAAACCAATTTTTACATATAAAGTAATTCCCATTCAATTTTCACACCAATTAAGTATCTTTAGAATTTTATTGCTTCCATCGTAGTTGAATAACCGTAATCAACTTACTATTTATGCAAGTTCAAAATGAAATAAGTAATATAAAAAATTTAAGTCAATTCCCACTTAGGTCAACAAAGAAATTTTTTATTTTAGTTATTTTTTATTAACAATTACAATTAATATAAATAATGTATCAAAAAATGATTGATTTTGGCGAGAAGTGAACTCTAATTCTTCACTTTCAAGCATAAAAACAATAACCCCCAAACCCTTGTAGTTTACCGATTGAGCTACTGTGTGTCAATTTCAATTCTCATTACAAACTGCTAAAACCCTATTTAAAGTATCAAAAATTAATTAATTAATTAATATTTGAAAAAACTATATTAACATCGAGTGTCATTGCAGGTTTTAAAAAAGGTATTTGTATTTGAGTGGACGAATAAAAACTATTTTATTAACGACTGAAAGTTTGAAAAAGATATATAAATATATATAGGGGGAGTGTGAACTAATAGTAAGAATTGAAAAAGTAAAAAAAAATGGAAATATATAAAAGATGAAAAGAAATACTAAATAAAAAAAATTTTAATTTTTTTTTCGGACATTTAAAATAAGAATAGGAAATGACATTATATAGCTGCAAACGTGTTAACAAACTTTTCATTTTTAGGTCTTTGATTAAAAAATAAAATTTTATTTTACAAAACCCTTGGAAGATTATCCATTAAATGAAGATTATCCATTTAAGCGCTTGATAAAGCAATAAAAAAAGAAAAGAAAAACTAATGTTAAATATTAATTTCAAAATAAAGCAGCATTTTAATTTCATATTTCATATATTGAAAGATATAAATGATAAAGATATTAAGCGAAAAAATTAATTGATACGGAATTTTTTTTTAAATTTAACCTGTTTTGAGCTGTTTATATTAACAAAAAATTCTCTTTGAAAATAAATATTAAAAAAGAATTCAAGTGAAGTGAAATATTTTTTAAATAAGTGTCAAGCGTTAAAATAATATTATGTAACTTTATGTAATATTAATATTTATTGAATATTATTAGAATTTATTAAAGAATGAAAAATGGTGAGGAAATTTATGCGTTTTATTTTAAATTTTATAAAAATATTTGCAATAAAATAGCCTACTATCATCGGTCACAATTTCTTTTCAAATAGTGTTAGGTACAATGATCCAGGAAGATATTTTATAAATTTCTAAAATTATTTTTCTAAATAGAAATTATACTGGATTTTACGAAATTCATTTATTCTTTGGAAAAGGTCTTCGTTAGTTATTAAAAACTACATGTAGATTCAGAAATTGTCATAAAAAGGAGAAAATGCCCCGAAACGTAGGAATATGTCCTGATTGTGTTTATTTTATTTTGTGTCTTTTGAAACAAACCTACATCAAAATATTATTAAATATTGGTGTAATTATTTATATATAATTTTTTTAAATAATGAAGGAATATAACAGGACTAATTTGTGGAATATGTGGTGATTGTATTTATTATTTCTTTTTTATTTTGTGAAATATCTCAAAATTTCTCAAAAAATTATTGAAACACATTCGATATAGAAGTGGGCTTTTAAGAAAAAATATACAATTCGGCAAATTAATGCACTAGTGGGAAATAGTAGAAAGAATTCATTGAAATTGGATCAGGGGGGAGCCGAGTCAAGCTTTGCATTTCAAATACAAACATCCAGATTCACCAAATATTTACTATTAGCGAGAAAACTTTCATTATGCGATACAAAAAGAGACACACAGAAGGATTTCCGATAAACAACAGAACACACTATATAGAAATGTTATACGAAGTAACTTCACAATAAAAATGCACACAAAACAACAGATAACCATCCACAGCTATATTTTAAACGTTGAGATTGTATTATAGTCAAAATGTTGATTACATTTTCATTTTTGTTTAAGAGTCTGAATTACATAATTGATTTTCATTTTAAATGACACGAAAACGAGCTCCGAGACAATAATTACACATGCTTCGGAAACTGTCACATGTTCTTAGTACATCAAAGAGAACCATCACTGAATAATTTTAAGCTCATTATTGTCTAAAAAACGCGAAAGCTTATTTATTTTATTTGCGAAACACACATAAATTCATTTTAAAAACTCAAACATAAAAATTAACTAACAATTAGTAATTGAAGTATATCAACCATCCAAAGCCATTGTTACGAAAATCAGAGCATTTACAATGATACTTCACGGTTACAGAGATAGAGACAATATTATTATCTACAGTCATATTATTTGGTTAAGTGGGATGAATACAACGACAACAATTAACAACAGGTTATCATTTGTTTTGTGAAAGTAAGAGACATTTTAAAAAGTTGTAACACTTTGAGAAAAGTTATGTAATCCATTTCGCAAGTGCGCACCAAGGTCGCAGAGTTTCGCAGACGACACAAGACGAATAGCTTGATGTTATACAACAAAAAAAAGCATGAAATGGAATGAAAAATGATCAACCTCCAGCCCAGATATTTTTAAACGTCCCTTTCGAAACGATCCTTTAATACTTAAGAGTTTTTCTTCAAAAATGAAGTTGCAGAATATATTAGAAGTTTCTTAGAGGTATTTTACAGATTACAGATTTGTTATTAAAACTGTCTTACGATAAAAATATGCTGCTCGTTTTTTTCCATTCATTTAACTTTCATCTACAATTTCACATTTATGGAAATTAGCAGAAAATAAACGATGATTTACATCAGATAAATTTGAAATACACAATGAATGTGAAAAGCTATTTAAGAAAAAAATCTTTATGTATATTAAGAACGTTTAGAAGGAATGTTTTGTACAATTTAAAAATAAATTATACAAAAGGCTAATGATTATAACTTAATAATAATTATTAGCATCATAATATATAATATGCACTTGAAAATTTTCTAATCTTAATTATGGCTTGTAAAATATTGGAAATAAAAAAAATCGTTCATTTTATTTTTTTAAAACTTCAATAGATATATACAAACATTATGACTCGAAGTCACGGTTCCATGTTTAGCACAGTTATTTTTTTGTGATAGTAGCAATGAATCGATTTTTATAAAGCTACTACTTACATCTTTTCAAAAAATACATGAGAATCCTTAATTCCTTTATAATTATTTGCGTATGTTTACAGAATAACAACATCATGCAGTTAAATTTTAAATTAAGAATTTTTCATAATCCAAGGCAATACATATTTATAAAATTTTAAGAATAATAAAAAAAAGAAGACATTGGGAGTATTATAATGAAAAATCAATAAAGTATTAGACTTTTTTGATGTAATATTATGCATTTTTTGATGTAATATGATGCATTTTTTGATGTAATATGATGCAAACTGCATTAAAACGCAGTTTTGAAAAAAACACTTTTTTTCTTTATATTAAATGACTAAATTTAAATCCTTTGAAATTCGTTAACTTCTTTTTTTAATTTTTTAGTTAACAATCAAAAAACCAATGTTGAGTGATTAGTATTAACCTATCAACGAGACCATGAGAGGAAACCATACAAAAATTGAGAACTTGACACCTCATAATGCGATAACGTTTTAACTCTTTCCTTACCGATATACGACCGTGCAGATTTTATACTGCCGGGGAGGTTTCTATCTCCATTGAAGGGTACAGGATACGAAACATGTTATCCCCAAGGATATCTTCACTTTACGTTCTTCGACCCTCATCTGTTTTTGTAAGATGATTTTTGAATGCTTGCTTTCATTAAAATGAATAATCGTTTTGATTGAGGATTTTTGGATGCTTTGATTCACTAAAATGAGTAATAATTTTGATTGATGCTTTGTCAACCATTAAATAATCTAAAATCTACAATTTATTGAGATGTCTTTCAGCTTGTTTTACAATATTGTTTTTTATTTTAAAAAGGCTTCTAAGAAATTTTGCACTTCTTCATTAAGGAAAGGACTAATGTGAGGAAGGTAATCATTCTCATTCGTATAGGAATTTAGGAGAGGGGGGAGGAAAGTATGAAAGTGGTTTATATATAACAGAAAGTATGAAGTTTCTTTAATAAAATTCTGATAATTTACTGGAATTTTTTTTGTATGTAAGCTTTTGAAATCTGTAATATTTATGAGACAGTGATTAAGAATTTGGAAAGTCCCACTGAAGTTAATTTATGAAGTTTAACAAAAATTCTATTAATCTTATATGAAATCGTTGAATATGTTTTATATTATCTGTTTGATTGTCCTTTGTCTAGTTTTATTAATCGTTGTTTTGGTTTAATACTATGCAATTGTAAAATTCTTTAAAATATGCGTGCTTAATGTTATGTGGATATACTATTATTTTTTAAAAAACTTTTGCCAAAAAAAGGCATGCCGAGATTAGAAACCATTACATTACAGTAAGAAAAATTATGTTTTATCATAATTATGAGAATCATTCGTTTCACAGCTAAAAAGGAAATTGAAAAACAAACAAACTTGAAGAGTGTTTCTTGTTGAATCCCTCCCCCATGGTCTCAGTAGGATAATACGTTGTCTTTGATCTTATAATAAATCAATCAATTTTGAAATGTTAATTCATAATTAAAATAAATTCAGATTCAATAATAAATACATTGTGCATCTTAGAAATAAGTAATGACAAGAATGGAAGATAAGACAATCCACATTAAATTTTTCTTTCCATTATGAAATCAATATTTAATACCCTTTTCCTCTGTTATAACTAGAATTCTTACAAACTATAAAATTTTATAAATACTGAGTGTTTTATCAACTGAAAATACTACATTTTATTAATCAGAATTGTACATATTAATGATTCTAACTAAATACTAATATAATTCTATATCATATATTCGACAGCTTAAAATACTTGCGAGTTATAAAAATTTCTATATATATATTACGATTGTATATCTGCTGTAATTATCCTTCGTATACCAGCAAACTTCCTACGCTAGTTCATATAGTGACTTTGACGACGAGGTTATAGTAAAATATTAATTTATAAATATATTTAGAATACACATTGGCAACACTAATATATTCTCTCTACATACTTTGCAGAACTTTTATATAACTGCAGTGATGTACTGCTCTTTCAAAGAGTCACGAAAAGTTAATTTTTCACCATCTTGTGAAAAGATTACAGTGAGAATTTACTTTATCATTTGCTATAGATAATTTGTATGAAACACGCAATGCGACAGTAGAAGAATTTACCTAAAATGTCTCATTCCACGTATGAGGCTATCATTCTTAAGAAACTATGAAATCGAATAGTTTCTATTATTTACTTAATATGCGAATTCACTGAATGTAACGTTATTTCTTTCTACTGTTGCATGTGAAAAAACCAGGAATTAATATTTTGTTCATAAAATCTGATTACATACGACAATAATAATGAATTTTATTCCTTCGAAGGACGATGGAAAGATATATATCCACCATTTTAGAAAGCTATGACGTTAATTTAAATTTATAATATAAAATTTGTTTTAGTTGGTTTTTAACATTTGTATTTAGCATCGAAGGGTTTAACATTTGCAATATATTTAAAATTCATGACACATAAAAATGGAACAGAATTTTATTAAAATGTGTTAAAAATGCTTTTATGAATGTAATTCTTTTGAAACTTATAAAGAAATTGAATATCAATTGTGAATATTCGATGTAAAGGAATTCTTTTTTAGATTCAATCAATATGAAGTAAAAAAAAATGGGTATCACAAAATTCAAAAAGATCGGATAAACATTTTCAGATACAATCCTTTCTTTTTTTTTCTTTTCTTACACACTACATTAATTAAAAATAAAACTAATAATTTAAAGCTACCGTAACAGGTATAAAAACGCTTTGTTGGTCATAAAATTTTCATAGAATGTTGATACGCAATATAAATATTTTTTTTTTATAAAATGAAACTGAATTTACTCAAAACAATAAACTGATTTAGAATTCTAACATAGAATCCTCAGGACCAATTTCAAAATTGATGTTACTACTTAACACATATCATGGTTTAAAATATAGAAATATATTACTATAAAAGTTCCCCTCATAACATTAAAAAGTAACTTAAATTCAAAAAAGATTTAAAGGATGATGATTTGAGTTCAAAATCATATTACTTTGAGCAACATGTCAATTGCACATATTTAGGGGAATAAGATCGAAATGAATCAATTAGTATATGTCGTTTACAATACATATTGACTTGTCAGACAACAAAAAACATAGACATGACAGAATGCGATCATTTTTTTTATCAGTGAAATGAAATTCATTTGTTTTCAAATGAAAACTATGGGCATTTAGGGATTAAAATGAAATTTCTTTACAAGTTTTATTTTAAAAAAGAATTTTGTAGTCTCTTTTATCCTTTTAAGGATATATAAGTTATATCACATATAAATAACTATATGCCGTTCAACGTCATCTTTAAAAGTCATATTTGTGCATG
>JAOUZG010039747.1:2003793-2020740 GCA_026289955.1 Argiope argentata | reverse complement strand
GAGATGGTTCAAGGTTTGGTTCAAAGTATAATGAGATGGTTCAAGGTATGATGGGAAGCGCGATCAAGAATCACATTAAGAATAATAATTAAGATCTAACAGATAACCTGGTTAAAACATATATCGGTATTCTTAGCTATACAACGGAGTATATAACTCTTAAGAATGAAAATAAAAATCTGAGCTCCTTGGCTTTAACTAAGGTCCACAATTTTTTAAACTAAACCTGAATAATTTATGAATGGACAAACGCATGTATTAGAAAGTTCATGAGAAAAATTTGGAGAAACCATGCTTACTGGTGTTTTTTTTCCAGACTTCAATGTTTCCTAGAAACTAGAATCCACGAAAATCTGGAGATTTAATTTAGTCGAGGACTGTAACACTTTTGGAAAATAAAACAGCAATCCTAACGACTAGATTATAGCATTGAAAGTTTGGTAACGCTATTTCAAAATTACATTAGTTTAGTTATATTAACTTCCCTTTTTTAAGAAACTCTAAGGTTATTTTAGGCGGACTTCACACATTTGAACCACAGTCAGATGATGAGGACGATACTTGATCTGGCACTCCCTCACCAAAATTCTGCACCACACCATTAGGAGGACGGTTGATCTTGAAGAATTTGGAGTGCCCAGACTAGTTTAAATGATGGTTCTTCGTTGTAATCGAGTCTCGAACTTTCAAAATTAGAGCATTCTGAGTAAACAAGGAGTAATATAAAAAATTGAGTCAATTCTTACTTAGATCACCAAAGAAAAAAAATTTAGTTCCTTTTAATTACATAATGACAACTAATAAAAATAATTTATCAAAAAAAAATTAATTTTCGCGAAAAGAGAAATCGCATTCTTCACCTTCACGCAAAAAACACTGAAAACTTCGTATTTTATCGATTCAGCTACTGCCTGTCGATCTCAATTTTCAATACAAAAAGCCAACACTCAATTTAAAGTATTTAAAAGGAATTAAACTTAATGAATGTATTAATATTTGATAAAACTGTGTTAACATCGATTGCCATCCGCAACAAAATTTAAAAAAATGTATTTGAAATAGAGTGGATGAATAAAGAGTGTTTTATTAATGGTCGAAAATTTGAACAAGATGTATATGTATAGGGAGTGTGTGAATAAATGGTAGGAATTTGAAAAAAGAGTCCTCACCTGCAACGTCCCTCTTGTTTATGGCAGTGAGGGCTTCATAAAGCTCTTTAAGAGGATGCTTGCAGGAAGGAAGTCCTTGGAGCCAGATCAGGAGCATGCGGTACCCGTGCTCCTTGTAGCTCGATTTGCCTTGAAAGAAAAGGAATTATTTATTCGAATGTTCCGAATATATTAAAATGATAATAATTGTAACAATCTAATCGCAATCTTAAAAATAAGAGGACGGTGATTTTTTTTGAAAATTTAGAAAACAATCTAAAATTAAAAATGAAAAATATTTTTCTCATTGCATATATTTACTTTATAAAATAATAATAATGATAATTTTTTACCAAAAAGTTTTAAATACAGCAAATCAATATTGTATTATACATAAAATAAATATATTTACAGTGAATTTTTTTAATAAATTCGATTGCATAAAATCATTTATCAATTTTTTATGAACATATACTTCAAAAGTTATTTCAAAATGCAATAAATTATTTTAATAAGCTAAAATTTCTTTAAAAGATCTTATTCTAAAAAATGATTACTAAATAGAAAATTACAAAGTTTTGAATATCTTTAACTGGTAACTAAAGATAAACTAATTTTACTTTTTGAATGACCTTTATATTTTTATTTGAAAACTTTTTTGATACTAGACACTCTGTAAAGAAAATATTTATTCAGTCAGACTGGTTTTGTGCTGACCGTTTTTATGATTTATTTTGTGCGATTTTTTTCATGTAGTACATAAACACCAAAGATTTTGGCATTGTGACACCATCGTTATATATATATATATATATATATATATATAATTTTCGGAGACATGTATGTTAATTTAATTTGAAGGGAATAAAATATATGCATATATCATAATTAATTAATTATTCCAATATTCCAAATAAAGTGAATAATGTATTATAAAGAAAATCAACTCTAACATTTTCAAGTGATGAAAATAATTTCGGACCTGTTCTTCAAAAGAAGATTTTGGATTACAATAATAATTATTTAATTATGTAATAATTAATGTTTAATTAGAAAAATATTCAAGACAAGAGGCTCAATTTTGTCGATTGATACAGTGATCTTTATCGAAGGAAAAAGTTTGTTATTTTAAATGAGTGTTAAAAATGGATTGATTTAATACAGCTCTTAATCGGTTTAGCTGTAATAAGGAAATAATTAAAAGCTTATTTTAAGGTTTCTGCTTTTTAAATGCACCTCTTAATAACATTAACGCCAAAGCAACACCAAAACCTGTTGTCTTTCCTACTAATGGCATGCATTTTATTGATATGATTTCCTGCGTAATAATGGTGGCTGTCCAAACCCAACTAGTGCTCTTTAAAAATCCTCATAGATATGTTAGTGGCTCGGTAGAGAACCGCAAAAAATTCTAATTCAATTTGGTTAAAATTGAACTGATGTAGGATGAGTACCTTCAATATGCTTAAATTATTAATATGTTAATGTTATTAATTTTAAATGTTAGATTAATTGCATTTCTTTAGTCTTAATTTCTTTTTGAAATCGGAGAATAATATTTTAAATTTAAGAGATAGAGAGGGAGAAAATATGAGCTCTTATATATATCTAACGTAGGAAAAATTTTCTAATGGTTTCTCTATTGTCTCAAAGAAAATGATTAGGACGAAGATCATAGAAAATAAAGGCGTCATACAATTGGACACATTTCGTTTCAGGGGCACTGCACTTTAAACGACGTTCAGTGTTCGAGGTGAAAGGAATTTGGTTATCGGTGCAGTGCACATTTAATGTAAACCAGTCGAAGGCATTTAACATCCAAAGTCACTTAAACATCAAGGCTACTTAATCAAGCCGGTTCTTAAGTTTAGTTTATTAACGTTCCTTGTAAAGCAACGCTAGGACTATTTTGGGATGGACCTTGTTATTTCGAACAGTGGTCAGATGACGAGAATGACACCTGAGCTGGCATCCCCCTCTCCACACCAGCGGGAGGACGTTAGGCCTGACAGATTTAATTTGCAATAGACTCCGTTGCACGACAGGTATTTGGCGGAATCCGGTCTCGAAATTGAAAACTTTCTGGTCATACTGCCAAGCCACCACTGTCACTGCCTGTTCTTAAGGCATACGAATTAAATTTGAATGACTAGATAGTCACAACAGTACTGGCGGGAACTAAGTTTAAGTTCTGAAAGCCATCACTGAACCAGGTACAACCCTTTCTCTGAGAAACGCGTCCCGTCATCGATAGGCGATAGCATACCCTGAGTGGGTACCACCATTTCTGTGCCCACTCGAGTAGTCCCCATTCCAAAAGCTTTTCACCACCATATCTAAGATACCCCTTCCCCCTTTGGGGGAAATCCATTGTAAATTAACTTCTGAAATGTGCTCAGTTCTAGAGGTGAAAGTAGACTGGTTACCAGTGCAGTGCACATGTAGTGTGAAATAATCGAATGCGTTTAGAATCTAGCGTAAGGTAATTACTGAAATGTTTCAATGCTCGAGGAAATAGGGATTGGTTACCAGTGTAGCGCATTTGTGATGTCAAATAAACGGATTAATTCAGCATCTAGGTAAGTTAACCTGTTCAATGCCCGATATGAGAGGAGATGGATTACCAATGTATTACAAATATAATGTCAAAAAAAAAACGGATACAAGCAGCATCCAGGGTGAGTGAGCGAGTGGAGAAGGGTTACCGGTGTAGTGCCGCTCGATGGCTTTGATGTGCTCCTCGGTGAATCCAAAGTGCCTGGCGAGCTTCTTCCAGTCCTGCTCGTCCAGGTAGTTCTTGGACAGCGTCCACAGTAGGTCCCGCATCGAGGCCTGCTGAGCCTCGGCCTGGCGCTCCATTTGGCGCACGCACTCCGGACTGCACTGGGGATCCGCTTTCTCCGCCGCCTCGTCGTCCATCACGGGCTGCGGACCGAGAGAGCGCATCAGTGGGAAATACACGCAGCATTACCCATTACAAAACATAAAGAGCTGCATTGTTAAGGACAATCCGTCGGAGACGAAGTAAATATCTAGTAGAATGCCTCTTAGAAAGACAATCACAAAGTTGGCTTACCACAGTGAATTTGTTAGTCTTAGAAGTTAGAATACAACAAACATTTAATTTGGACTAAAACTATCTTCCTCTGCAAGGATTTACTTTAAGTATGAGAATGGGAATGATGCGTGTAACTAGTTCTAGCTTTTTGACAAAATAAAATCTTTTTAAAAAGTCCACATTAAAATATTAAGATATATTAAGTTTAAAATAAATACGGTAGCTATATGTTCTGAATAATTCTGACTTAATTCTGGTCAAATTTGTTCAAACTATCAGAAATTACAAATTTCAACATGATCATATTCTTTTTTAAACAGGGAGAATTAATAATTTACGATCGTGTGTTATTATTTCTCTCACACAGAAACCAGTTTCTCTCCGGGAAACCTAACAAGGAATCGAGGTTACGTCTGTCCCTATGTTTTTCAGAAATTTTTCAACCTCTTAATGCTTATTATCCTTGCTCTGCTTTTGTTTTTTCGAATTTGATAACGCTCTCTGAGAACATCGGTACTTATTCTGCCGCGATGTTTTCTTGTTCTTAATTTAATTTTTCATAAATATCTTTTAAACTCCCCAGGTTTTCACACAACACGCATATATTAAATTATAGAATATAAAATCTCTAACTTTTACAAGCTTTTATTTTATCTTAAAATTTTAATATTTTTGCAAATACAGATTCTAACCTACTTCTTCGTTTTCAATGATTTACACCCCTCTAGATCATCAAATCCACATATTACTAACATGAAATTAAACCTTTAACAAAGCGCTTTCACTTAAAGTAAAGTAAAGTACCTTAAGTAAAAACATCATTTGTTATTTTTTTATTGATTTTTTAACAGCTTCCAACAATTTTGCGATTTTCACCTAATAAACATCGTTTGGGAACCCATGTTGTAAGGGGAATTCTTTATTATATTGATGCCTACTATCCCCCCTCTGAATTTTTCGGTCGAATTCGCTAACACCATTATATATAACGCTCCTTTTATTTATTACTAAATGGCAAAAGTTAAATGTAAACAAATCAATATCTGAGCATTTCAGACTGTTTTATTAAATGCTTTTACAGCTTCACTTGATACTTTATTTCGCTACTTAATGGAGCTATAAAATGTTTTAGGAAGGCCTGATGGTCCATTATGTTAGAAGAAATAAAAGGTAGAATTAAAAAACCTCATGTATAATTTATTTGATTTAATATTCAAAATCAATCTTTTAAAAAGTCAATCATCTGGTAGAACAAGCTGGATGCTCAATGAAATACCAAAAAATGGTGGCACACTAACATCAGTTAATTCATACTTACGACAGATGCATCGCGTGAGTGCAGTTAAAATGTATTGCACATCTTGAAAATTGCAAGAGATATGCACCCATTGCACATAAAAAGGGAAATTCCTTACAAGATGCATTGTAGAGTCTAATGTTAGATGACTCTGACATCATGTGAATTTATTCTGTTTTAAAGACCATGCAATATTCTACAAATTATCAATAGATATGACGTCATTTGTAAAATTCCACAGAGATATTGGCGAGGAGTGAAAGAATGAATGCCTTACTTTTAGTGTTTGGCTCCTCTCCACTCTGATGAGCATGTCGACGATGGCAGTGTAGCTCCCTCTAGCTGCGATATACAAAGCTTTTCTGCCTCCCTGCAATATATACGGAGTGAAAAAATTCAATTTGTGAGCTGAATCACATATAACAATAGGCAATCACTGAGAACGAAAGCCACCTACATTATGTTGAAACGAGACTTTTTTGAGTGAAATCTTAGAATTTTTTTGAGTGAAATCTTAGAATTCCAGAAATATTTTAATTCAAGGGATGTCAGTAAACAATTAAAGTAAATTCCGAGAGCGCGAGCGCTTTCGATCTCAGCAGATCGAGAGTCCCAATTAAGGTGCGGGACGCGTTCGAGGAAGCGAAACGGTTACCTTTTCCGGCACGGAGAGGTCAGCCCCGTACGATAAGAGCACTTCCGCCACTTCCGAATAGCCCAGCTCGGCCGCCAGATGAAGGGCCGTCTGCTGCCGCTGGAAAAGAGAGAGAAAACAATCATCGCCTGCTCTGTACACACGCAGAAAGGCCACTCCTATTTTGGTCCAGTATTTTTTAACGCTTGAGAATGGGACATATACTTCCGCTTGGAATGTATGTCCAATATTTATCTAAAGCAAGGGTAGGCATTAAGTCGATCGCGGTCGATCGGTGGACCATCAAGACATTTTGGGGTGAGCACCTTTACTAAGATCTAAGACGCGTGTACTTAAAAAAAACAATTTATGGAACAACGACAGCTTTTAATATTATGTTTGTATCTTGCTATTACAATTTTGCTTATGGTTACGCAAGCTAGCAAATATTCAGTATCTATTATTAAATTACACCAAATATTGTCGATCTTTTTGTTAGCTCACCACATTTATCCCCTCGGTGGCACCTCGAAAATAAGATGAGATGCTTCCGCGATGGGGATTGAATCTCGACACTCTGGAAGATACGCAAATAGGTGGGGGTCCATTTCCTCTCATCGATGACGGAACGTACTTCCTACAGGAAGGGTTGTACATTGGCTGGTAATGTCTCATAGGAGACAACCACAGTTTCTGCCGTTGTTGCTATTTCGGCAGTCCGGTTCGGGTGGGTTGGAGAGTCAGTGATGACTTAGCTCTCCACACCTAAGCCACTAGGTGGACCACAACACTTTGAAAAAGTTAAAAGCAGTTTGTATTCTGGAAAAGTGCCCACCAATATTATAAAGATTCAAATTTTATAATATTAATGCTTTTGAAAAATTATAAAATTTTAAGTTTTATACAGTTTTTTGACCAATTAATCATGCTTACAAAACATTGTTAACTTGTTAACGTTTTCAGCAACAACAACAATAAAAAATTTGCATACAACTTTGTAATATAGTTTAAAATTTCCTCGAATGTTACGTTAAATTCGGAAAAACATTCAAAATAACGATTGCGATAGTAAAATTAACGATAACAATAATAAAAATGACGATCAAACGATAATAAAAATAACGATACTTATATCTGAAGGGTATAAAATAAGCCAGGTACAAAACGTTTCATGAATATGCGATAAATTTGTGTTTGTTTCTTTACATATGTATGCATTCTTTTTTTTATAGAAAGAATAAATTTTGGTTATTCGAAAATACTGGATCTAAATATATAAAATATTGCACGATTTTCTTTTTTATATTCTTTAAAAACAAAAACACATAGTGACATGATGGTAAGACAGGGATAAAGAGCAAACCGAAGGTTTTCCGTTCCTACTCACGGCGTTCAGGGTGTTGACGGCAATTCCTTTCTCCATGAGTAGCGCCACCATCTCGGGATGATTTCCCAGCACTGAGAGGTGGAGAGGGGTGTTCCCGTGCTGAAAAAGAGAGAGATTCACACGAATTAGAAACACCAGCGTCTTTAAGTAAAAGCTCAAATTATGAACTCAGTTCCATTCATCGGTAGTGTTCTGGCATCATTTTTAAATAGGAAAGAATTTTTTTAAAGCTACGGACAATTTTAAGTCATGAGTAACTTTAAGCGAAATAACTTTGATTTGTAATTCTTACAAAATAAAGCTTAATTTTCATGTGAGAACGTGATGTAATTTTTGTTAGAAAATTTTGAATAATGGATGGCAACGAATAATTGAAACTCGAAATCGTGTAGGCAATGAATTCTTACCTGGATTCGTAGAATTCAATCTATTCGTATTTTCACGACTCGAACTAGAAATATTATCATTTATTATGTTTATTTATTGCTCCTCGATATTTATAATGGCAAAAGATCAAAACATTGAAGTATTTCAATGATGAACTTGATCATATATATTTTTTTATAATGCATAGGTTTCACTTGCAAATGTGTGCCTACTCTTTACTTTCACGCATACATAGTAAAGAGAAGAAATAGCAATCGTCAGAAGAAGAAAAATTGAACTTGAGATTCTGACGAATCTCCGCATTATAGAACTTTCTATGTAAAAAAATCATTTTTGAAAAATTTCCGTCTATCTATTTGTCCGTGACAAAGGTAACTCAAAAATGCTCTGACTTAAACGGTTGGAATTTGAAGTATTGTTTTTACACCAAATTCGTAGATTTTATCAAATTTTTATTACAATCGGGTTCTGAGATAATATGTCTGTGCGGATATTCGAATATAATATAAGACAATAACTACAAAACCAAGAGAGCAAGATGGATAAGACATCTGTGAAGTTTTGTGCTAAGTCCAGCGAAAGGTTGACTGTTGGTTGGTCTGTATTTCTAAAAACACGTATATGCGATATCTCAAAAACCTAATGACGTGAATATATTAAATTTGATATAGGATTTTGCAAAATCAAAGTTAGTTTCTTGTACCTAATGCACAAATTCGTATATACTATTAAAGGTATGTTAGAATATACTATTAAAGGTATGTAAGAAATTAATGAGCTAAAACTCGATCAGTATGGCGTAATGAATTCAGTAAAAGTACTAAATTTAATATTTTGTATCTATTGTGGAGATAAAGAGTTCCCTGGCATCAATTTATTAGAAAATTTTTGGGGAATATCCCATACGCTAGCTATGCAGTATATGTTATGTAAGCAAATGGTATATTAACATAAAAACATTAGCATAAACAAATTTCGTTTGCAATTCGTTCAGACAGCTTTGACATTTCTTTGCCGATGAATCCCTCACGAATGAAGTAACGAATAATGCATGGATTTACCCAGTTCAATTCGCATAAAACTCACCTTTTCTGTGACTCCAAGGCAAGCTCCAAACTTGAGAAGAGTCTCTACAATATCACAGTATCCCAAGGAAGCTGCTATGTGGAGGGCTGTCCTCGACTTCTGCAGGGGGGAGATCACCGAAAGAGAAAGAAGGAAACAGAATATTACTCTTCAATGAACAAAAATACAGTTACATACAATTTATAAAACGCAAGAAGTTATTTGATTCAAAATATAAATATAAGGAGAAAAAAAATCAGGAGTGAAATTTTCAAATTTCGTTTGAAATTCCAAGGATTTACCGTTCCATGATAATACTAAATATAGACACATTGGGAATCTAGGCTTACATTGGGGCAATAAATGAGTGTCTTGATAAATTGTCTAATTTCTCACGGATCATTTCCTTGGTTTTTTTGAACAAAAAGTTATTGCAAAAAATTACTATACAAAAGTAAGAAATTAAAAATAGTAGAAATTAAAAAGGCAAACCCTTGGAAAGCTTTTCTACGCAGAACGCTTACTTAAAATACGTTTCTACACTGTATGCGTATTTATGTTCGTCAGGAATGGGAATTAAATTGAAATGGTCCAAGAACAGTTTTGTTTACTATCTGGATTCCATACAAGAAAAACAATTCATCAAATCGAAAATTCTCCGAAATCAGTTTACAATTAGAATTTGGGATTCAAAAATAAATAATCAAAAATGACTCACATTTTCGTACAAAATTACATTTATTTTGGCAGATTCCTTCCGTGTAGAAGGTTCCGTTCCTGCCGAAGAAGTAAAAAAAGGGCAGTTAAATAAGTAAGCTTATATTATCTACGAGGATATTCAATAATGTTGGTGCAGTTTGTTTTTTTGACCACATTCCAATGATGGGCCAGACCTCCTACGAAAGAGGTTGGTGCATAGATCGGTGGTACTCATTTAGTTGTAATTGACTTAAAACCTATGTTGCTATTCACGATGGTCGGTTATTCAGGTGGAATGGATGAAAAATTTTAAGACGTGCTGACTCTCTTTTATTTCAGAGGTGTCGGCGGAGAAGAGACATAAAATATTGCGTCCCATACAAAAATGGGAAAAGGCTTCTTATTAGTATCATTGATAAATGCTTATTCCTAATGTTGCAATTTGTTATATTCCTTTCCATAGCACGTGGTGGAAGGGAGAAATTCGTCTAACAGTTATGATGGATATTAAACAGATGACAGACCAGTGACCCCAGAAAATGGCGCCAAACTTAGTAGCCATTTGACAACATACAGTGAATTTGACGACAAAATGAAAGATTCCAGAATTAACTGGAATTTCGGCAACAGGATTGTTAAGACACTAAATTCGGGATTTATCCAGAAGTTTCTGAACTTCAGTTTCGGAATATATAAAAAAAACCTGGAGCCAGAGCTGGAGTGAGTGAATCGATAAAGTTAACCGAGTCAAGTGAGTCTAAATAAAGCGATTGATGAGTTGAATATTGAGACCTGAAACAAATCATTGACAAGAATGGAGACAGAATCAAGTTCATGCTGAGTATCAGACTTGTTGTCAAAATAGTTGTGAGTTAGCAGCCAAATTCAGCTAAAAGAATTAGGCAGTGGAAGATAGCCGATGTTTGAGGGGCGTTTATAGCCATTTGAAATCTTTCTCCCTACTGAATTCTGCCTGATGGCTTTGTGTTGTGTAAATTGCTTACTACCAATTCCCCGTTTGTGTGTTTCTGTTTATTGTTAGTACTCTTGTGTTCACTAGACAGTGTTTTGCTGAATGTATATCTGCGTCTTCTAAAATGAAAAATATTATTTGCTGTAGAATCTGTTGAATTACTTCACCCTAGACCATTTTCAGCTAAGCCGATCTCAGTTGTTCATTTTATGGACTTTGCAGAGTAAAAATTTCAAAAATTTCAAATTTTGCTTATGATTACTTCAATTGATGCTTACGAAACTTCCTTGAAATGATTACTATTCCTTTTTGAATTGCTAAACCCGTGGATGATTTCGGTAGTCGAATTTTTCTTGAAACTATATTTCAGAGAGATAATGGATATCCACCATCGCCTGAAAAACTCAATTTTCCAAGAGGAAGAAAAAAGAAAATTGAATTTTCGTTACCATTTATGAATGCTGTGGAATTTTCTTTATAATTTGAATGTATAGGAAAGACCGTTTAAAACTTCAAAAATATTCTCAATATTCATTATTGTTGCAATTTTTTTTGTTTCCTCTTATTTTTGTGAAATCGAGGTGAACGGTTTTGCTTGTGAAGGAATGATATTTAGTTATGTTTAATTCACTGAACAGTTAAATGTTTTTCCATGCTTTAAAAGAATGACATTTTTTTTATCATTCTTCTCAAAATATCAAATCAGTGTTTTTCTGTTAGAATCAAAGTATCTCTATTATTTGAAGTCTTAATGGAAAGAACGTTTTTCCAATTAATTATTCAAACAATAAAAAAATATCCTGATTTAGGATAATTAACTTTGTTTTTTTTGTGCAAAAGGAAATCTAATTTTCTATGAATCGTTTTATCTTTTTATGTTTATTATTAATTTTTTACGAATATTTCAGTATTAATTCTATGAGGCAGAAAACATTCCAAAGTCGGAATTATTTTCTTTTTTTGGAATAATCTACAATGATTGACCATGTTAAATTTTCATAGTTCATTATTTGAAACTAGAGACACAAATTTAATTTTTTGCAGTTTATGTTTTACTTAGTTCGAACAGATTCTTATTCTTATAATTTTGCAGAATCCTGAGTTCTAGATCCTGAGTTCTCTCTCTCTCTCTCTCTCTCTCTCTCTCTCTCTATATATATATATATATATATATATATATATATATATATATATATAAAACTTGTCGATGTTAACACAGGTTTTTCAAATATTAATTCATTCACTAAATTAAATTCATTTTGAATACTTTAAATAGAGTTTTAACAGTTTGTAAGGACAGTTGAAACTGACGAGCAGTTGCTAGATCGGTAAAATGCGAAGATTTAGGTATTTTTCACGTGAAGATTAAGAATACGAGTTCAATTCTATCAATAAATTCACCAGGTTATATTAGAGGATTGGATAATTATTGATATTAATTCTTTGCACTTTGAAAGATATGATGCGTTTTTATTCACTTAATACGTTGACTGTTTATTGCTTCAAAAAATAAACAGAAACAAGTGCTTAAGTTAAACATTAATTTTCTTTTTACCATTCTATACCTTTTTTAATAACTGAAATTTAAAAATAAAAAAAATGTTAAAATAATACTCTGTTTTGAATGGTGACTGAGAGAAAGTATACGAGTGAAAAGGATTGAGAAGGAAACAATTGTTCTAAAAGCTATGCATAATGCTCAGATATTTTCTGAGAACATTGCCATTTGCATAACAAGAATAATTCGCTTTTAATTAAAGAAAACTTTGAATTCGTTAGAAAATTATTACTCTTATAAAATATAAGAATTTTAAAATACATACTATAAGCATAACAAAGTATTTGAAAAAATACACGAAATTGTGTGATCTAACTAAAAATAGTTTAGCCTGATACGTCACTTCAAATAAGCGTGTTTCAAAAAATTATTAGAAACCGAAAACCATTATGCAAAACCTAATACCTGAAAATTCAATATTTTTTGGTAATACTGAAGCAAGTAATAACGACTTTGCACTGATAATATTCAACAAAAGTTTATAAATGAATTTATTTCAGCTTTATTTTTGTTTTCAATTTAATTTTATAGTCACATGTACTTGTTTAAAAATTCGTTGGTTTACCAAAAATTGCTGTAGCTTAGCATCTTTTCGACATTTACAATAATTAATATTTCATTCGTAAAGAAATTTTATTCCCGAGTTACAGTTATCAAAATATTTCTTGATGAATTCCAAATTAGAAGTCGAATTATGAAACATTCTTGAAGTTTAAGCCTAAATTTTGGCTTTCTTTTATTTAAATAAATACACTTTGGATTTGTCTAAAAGTTTTGTAATTAAATGTACTACAATTCAGTTAATTACATCAATTCAATAATAGTCATAGTTATGAAATATAATTATTAAAATAATAACTATTATTAATGTTTTTTGATTAAAATGCTATTAAAATGGATTTTTTTAAATACCAGGAATAATCCGTTTAAGATCTACTTCATATCTATATTAATAAGGAAATTTACATAATACTGAAATTTAAACTTTTACTTTGTTAAATTACTTTCTTTGCTACAACTAAAAGCTCCAAAATTATTTATTAACTGAGTTATGAATGAAATGAAAATTAATATTTAGTTAATAGAAATGGAGATAATTTCCATTAAGTGATTCCATTAATATGAAAACTTTTCTTAACTTTCATAAATTACTTTGAGTGATTGAAAGAAAAAAAATATTTCCATCTGTAAACCCTTGACAATTCGCTAGTTTTCTCTTGAATATGTCAATAAATTTACATAATATAAAAATAAATTTACTAATGTTTTTATTTTATCTTTGTTTTCTAAGAATGGAAAATGTTCCAAAAGAAAAAGAAAAATGAATGATAAGAACAATGAAAAAAAGCACATTTCAAAGACAGGAAATCAACAATACCCACTGTATCCTTTGCCTCGATGTCACAGTTGTGCTCCAGAAGAGTCAGCAGCGCCTTCTGGTGGCCGTTTTCCGCTGCCAGGTGCAGAGCCGTCTTCCCGTCCTAATGAAAATAAACGAATGTACTTCCAATTACATTATCTTTTTTAGAATAATTAACTCTTGATTTTTAAGGTTGAATGTGGTTTGAATTGTGATTCTGAAAATCTCTATTTCCTTTTCCTATGTTTTAAATTTTTTTTTTTACATATATACAATAAATTACCAAAATATACCTTCTTTTTCTTAGTCTTAGGTGACGATTTATATGTTGTATTATTTTAATTTAAAATTATTATAACCAATTCTCACACTCTAGTTAGATTTCAAATCAAATCGCAAAATTAATATTTAATGTTTAAAATAATGTATATGAAAAGAAAATGAAGTGATATTACGTTTTTCATCAAGTCCAACTACCTTTACAACGAACCAGGATACTCTGTATTTGCAATTCAAAGAATGCATAGACTTCAGAAGAACATAAGATTCTAAAGATATTCTAAAACATGACAACAGTGTAATAAATAATGAAAAAACTTTTTCTTAGCTGTTTTTATACCGTTAGGAGTTCTCTGTTATTTTACTGAAATGTATGTGTTGGCACTCAGAAGATCATTGGTGTTCGTTTGATCTATAATTGCCGTGGTGGCCGCTTGCTAAGGTCTCGGTTCTTGACACGTAGGGCTTTCAGGAACCACAGAACCATCGTGTAAATGGGTCTGTTACCCAATAAACCCGATGGGGCGAAACTCCCCCTGAAGTGGCATTATATAGAGAGAGGGGTGCCATCTCAGTCCTTTTATAAATGGATGTTCATATAACTAAACTAAACTTTACGTAGAATTGCCAGATTTGGGGCAAATATAGAGAGAACATGCAACAATAAAATAAATCACGTCGTATAATTTTGTTTTATGCAAATTATGACTAAATATGTACAAATTTACATGAAAAAAATACATAAAAACAATGAAGAAGTGATCTAATATTTCACCTTAGAATATATATTTATAATTTTTTCTCCTGAAAATCAATATCAAGTTCTTTGTTTTTCATTTTGATATATTCAGTCAACAAAGGTTTATATACACTGAAGTGACAAAAGTCATGGGATAGCAATATGCAAATATACAGATAGCAGTAGTATCGTAGCAAAAAAGTATAAATGCGCAGTTCGTTTTCCAGAGCTTTCATTTGTGTTCAAGTTATACATGTGAACAGGTTTTTCTTGATTCATGGCGGCACGACGAGAATTAACAGACTGTGAACGTGGAATGTTAGTTGGAGCTAGACGCATGGGTCATTCCATTGAGGATATCGTTAGTGAATTCAACATTCCGAGATCCACAGTATCAAGCGTGTGCCGAGTGTGCCAAGCTGGTGGTGGCTGCATAATGATGTGGGCTGTTTTTACATGGCATGGAGTCGGTCCTCTGATGCAACTGAACCGATCATTGACTGGAAATGGTTGTTCAGCTGCTTGCAGATCACTTGCAGCCATTCATGGACTTCACGTACCCACACAACGATGGGATTTTTATGGATGACAATGCGCCATGTCACCGGGCCAGAACTGTTCGCGATTGGTTTGAAGAACATTCCGGACAATTCCAGTGCATGATCTGGCCACCTAGATCGCCCGATATGAATCCCATCGAGCATTTATGAGACATCATCGAAAGGTCCGTTCGTGCCCAAACTCCTGCACCATCCACACTTTCACAATTATGGACTTCTATACAGACAGCATGGCTCAATATTCCTGCAGAGGACTTCCAACGACTTGTGGACTCCATGACACGTCGAGTTGCTGCACTTCGCCGGGCAAAAGGAGGATCGACACGATATTAACAGTCATCCCATGACTTTTGTCACTTCAGTGTATATATAACTACAAATGAACTAATAATAGCAAGATACAGGTATAAAAATATTAAATAACACATTTAATATCAGACCATTAAAATTACATAAAAAATAAATCATTTTCCTATGAAATTATTTATAGCAGTAGAAGACTTAGTCTGAATACTGTCTTCCAATCTTGAATGCCTCGAAATATAATTATTAACTGCTAATCTAGCACTTTATTCAGAGTAATCTTTTTGAGTTAGAGTCTTAATTATATTCATCATTGAAAATTCAGATTCAAACAGGTAGGTAGAATCAAAGAAAGGTGTTAAATGACATGGAATTTTTTAAAAAATTAAGATGCTTTACATCGCTTATTATATTCCGAAAATTATTCTTGGGCTCTGAACCACATGCCTTTAAAATTAAGTCATTTTGAAGTAGAAAAAATGCGTTTTCCTCAAGAGATAACGATGATATATAATTTATATTTTCAGTTATTTCTTCTATATTAACATTGCCAAACATGAATGCAACAATTGGTTCTTTTCAGTATGCACATCTTAGAAAAATAAAACGACTTTGAGAACAATAACCCCTTCTTTATATGTTTAAAAAATATTGATGTTTTTACTAAATTTCTAACATTTTTAGAAAGATTCCGAAACGGTTCATACATTTATTATCTATTTTAAACCTTTTCCAGTGCATTCATATTTTTCCTTTGGGTTATTTTTAATTCAAGAGAAATGACAAGTTTTTAATCCTTTTGCTGTTAGAAGCCCCGGTGAATAAAACATGAAAGAATGAAGGCCTCACCTCGTCTTTATCGTCCACTTCCACTCCGACGCGCAGGAGCCTCACCAGTATCAGGTGGTGCCCCCTTATCGCCACCGTGTGCACGGGACTCCGCTCCGACTGCAAAGGAAAAGATTTCACTGAGCTACTTGGCGTTAAAATTATCGCCGAAAACATGAAAAGTATAATGCATTCAGATAAGTGCGGAAAAAATTCTGATAATCTAACAACTTTTTTTTCTCATCTTACCTTTGTCTCTTTTATTCCTAAGCTTTATTTATTATTTCTTTATACTTTACTATACCAGATGATTTCACCCCCTTCCCCAGCTCATTCCACTCACCTATTCCCCAAAAATCATATTAGGAGCTGATATTATTATCTGAACGTAGTTAGGCATTTCTGGTAATAAGAAATTATAAATACATTCAAAGAAAAAAGTAAATTTAAATTATTTCAATTTGCATGAAATGGAAATATCAATAATTAGAAACTACATATTCATGTATAAAATTAAAATTTTCTGGTTGCAGATAGATTGAAATATTAGAAAGCAAAAATATCCAATTCTGTGATGCATAAAAATCAAAACCGAATTTACTTTTCCCTTATGTTTTTTATTATACATAATAGAATATATATATATATATATATATATATATGGCCGCCGTA
>JAOUZG010039747.1:1965989-2003113 GCA_026289955.1 Argiope argentata | reverse complement strand
TATATATATATATATATATATATATATATATATATATATATATATATTCTCTATCAACGAGAACAAACAATGTCTTTAAAAATGTTGCGCTGCATTCGAGATTCACTGTAATAGTCAAGGGCGACTCGAGGCGCTTAATTATTCAGCGGGGAAACAGAAGGGTAAAAAATGGCTGCAGCTGCATTACCTTATCCACGGCGTTAACGCAGAGATTCTCGACATTCTCGAGTAGGAAACTAATGATTTCCTCCTGGTTGTTCAGCGCGGCGCAGTGGAGGACCGTTTGGCCTTGCTGGAAGAGGAAACACGGGCATTAGTAGGGGGGGGGGGACAAAATAGATAAGGGCACAGGACACTCAGCTGTTTATGAAAGCTTTTAAAATACAGGAGCGAGCTCTTGAATACTTTATTTGTATTCTTAATAAATATAGGAGGTGAATATCACATAAAAAGGTTGCAATTACAGTTATACACCAAAAGTAACAAAGAAAGTCTTACTATCTAAACTGAAATTCTATCTCTTATTTACGAGACTTACCTTGCCTAAAAGACTGGTTCGACTATGGAATTAGTAAAAATAAGCAAATATGAAATTGTCTTTCTAAAACATATGTTTATATGCGAATAAAGCAATAGTATTAAAATAGGAATTGTTAAGTAAAATAAATAATTAATTTAATTAGAACAACAAATATAATTTTAATTGATTTTTTTATCATAATGATGTTTTATTTTATGATTTAAGTATTTTAAAATAATTCCAGACATCATAATTTTTGATTAATTTATTAAAATGTACGTTTAAAATTCATTTACAGACCAAAATGTACTTGTGTATCTATTTAAGGTTTCGATTATTTTTCAGTAATTAAAAATTTCAGTTTATCTCAGAAGTATAGAAAATTTATTGGAAATTCCCCAAATATGCATAAATATATTTCTTAAAAACAAATTTTTAAATGAATTTTTTTAAAAAAAGTAATGTAAGGTTTTGTTTCAAATGTAACTTTTACTGATAATAAGTGATTAAATGAAACAAATGAAAAACAAAATACATTGGGCAGTTTTAAAACTGCTTAAAATCGTAAATCTCTCTAAGAATTTAAACTATATTAGTATAAAGGCGATTATTAAGTACCGTATAGTCATATTCTAATATGTATGTGTTCAAAATTCTATAACTTTTAATTAATATTTTGCAAAAATCGAGATAAAGTCTTCTTAATCTTAAGTTATTACACTAAATTCATGCATTGAGTTATAAAAATTTTTCCCTTAAATTTGTAATTCAAATAAAATTTTAAAAACAAAAATCGAATTTTTAAAACAAAAATCGAAAGATTTCTTCTAATTTTACCTTGCAATGAAATAAAAATGCATTCATTTATTAAAATGATAAAATAAATTGAAAGGATGAAATCTTAAAAGTCTTTAAAAGCAAAACATTTAGTAAAAAATAAAAATAAATAAAAGAAAAAAATCCGTCTTTCAAATCTATGAAAGATCTGCTGTCCCTTTGGAAACCCATATTCTTGTTTTCACTTCTAATGAATAATCATAGTTATCCCATGTTTATGGGTCGGAACGATGACTAAAGCTCATGATAATCATCTGCATGTTGACTAAAGCAGACACTAATTAGCTCTGCAGAAGAGAATGCATTGCTGATGTTTTATTGGTACAGCATCTGACCCATCTGCTGAATAAATGTTAACTATAACTTCTTATTCATAGGTTTGCAAAGTTTAAGTAGAAATTTCTTAAATGGTTTTCTCAAAATAATCGGTAGTGAAATCATATCTAGAAAAGAAATCAATTCTTAGAAATCGTGCAAGATTTAAGCTTTTGTATCGTCTTTCAAAAAAGTAACTCAACGGTGCTTATTCCATCTGGTAATAGATCAGGTGGAATCGAATCGAATACAATATAACTCTATTTAGTTGCAGACCATCATCGAATAATAATACCACAATGACATAAGCGGTCACCCTCATATTTCTCAAATTATATTCAAATTCCAGTGTAAGTGTTGTTTTGTTATGTAAATAATTGTAAATTCTTGTTTTAAAAAATTATTCCAACTTCACAATCTACGATTCTTGAGACTTAGAAATCTTCAATTTTAAACACTTTTACGGATTTCCTTCCTAAAAGAATGACACAATTTTTTAAAAAGTCTAATCCATTTTTCAGAGAACAATTGGCAAAGCAAAAAAAAATAACCTATTTTTAATATTCAACTAAACTTTAATTATTAATTATATAATTTTTTGGGATTTCAAATTTTAAAGTTAGAAAATGTTTATGTAAAACATATTATAATAAGATAGCTATATCCCATGCAAGTTTTCATTTGATCTTTTAAAGTTTAGAATAATTAACTATCAATGTTTACTAAAACTACTTGCTGTAACTTGTTTTATAAGTTAAATGCAGTCATTTTACGATGTGAACGAGAGAAAGAGTAGTAAAGAAGTTCTCACCTCAGTTCCTGAAGATTAAAAGAATGATGCTGATGACGTGTGTGTTTTAAAACGGAAGAAGGGGTGCAGTATCTTTTAAAGATATGGACCCCTGAGCACCCGAGAACAGAAGCCAGATTTCGAGCTCATATGAAGGTAGAAAACACTTATCATATTCGCTTGCACAGTCCTTTTTACAGGGGGGGGGGGTACACATTCCCTCACCTCACAAATAGAACACAGAAGAACAACCATGCCCTGACCAGGACTCTAACCCGGGATGCTTAGATCACGTTGAAGTTGCATTACGTATGTGCCAGGATGCCGGCAATTAAAGGAATTTTAATACTATATATATTTTGTACCATATTTGCTATTTTTTGGTTTCATTTCAATGGAAAAGGCGAAAATATAATGTATCATAAATAATAATGCAAACATTAATAATTGGAAAACCATGCATTCGAGTATTATTTGCTAAAAAGAAAGATTCTCTATTCGCTTCACATAGTTTTCTTTGCCGTTCTTTGAAAAATCTCATTAAGACTGAAAATGGAGAAATTTCTGAATTACTTTCGCTCGTTTACGTGATAAGCATGCTAATCAGTAAAACCAAAGAACAAATTTCGAAATGAAATTTCACGCGGTTTAGAA
The DNA here is from genome assembly GCA_026289955.1 of Argiope argentata. Classification (NCBI taxonomy): domain Eukaryota; kingdom Metazoa; phylum Arthropoda; class Arachnida; order Araneae; family Araneidae; genus Argiope; species Argiope argentata. The sequence goes on along the minus strand of JAOUZG010039747.1, from coordinate 1,999,997 downwards.
GGGCGCACGTATATCAACCCTTTTGTTTAATCGGATCTAACTAAAAATCTGTTGCACCTGCGTTTCTTTCGTTGCTTGCGTGATTTCTGTAAAAACATGGTTTCTTTTTTCTGTATGTAATATGAAAAAAAAAAGAAAGAAAGAAAAAGAATTAAAAAAAGTAAAAGTAGAAAAAAAAACACCGGAGCAGGAAACGGACCTCGCAGGCGTTATTTTTTCCCCTCGACTTGTGCAATGAAGACACTTCATGAATAAGCCTTATTTTAACTGAGCTATTTTTTAGAACTGTTGTTACTGTACGTTCTTTCATTTAGATCTTTTTGTAAAATTTTAATATAGTTAGGCATCATAATGGAAACCGATTTGATTATTTACGAATTTTTTTATTTTATGTATTCTCTTGACAAATTCAGAGGGTTATTAACTTTGAAAGAGAGGCAGAAATGAAAATAAGACAAAAAAAATTGAATATGGAGCACTTCAACCACTTCATTTGACAAATAGTATTTTGAGACAACCAATTTTGACGATTTAATTTCATCATTGGGACAAACGCCGAAGGATGAGCACGTTTCTGGAATTCTTCGGCATTCTTTGACCTTGATTTTCGTCTTATTAGATAATGTTGTGTTCAATTTTTTTTCGTACATATATGCGAGTATCATGTCGTTTCTGATTGTATTATTTTAATCCATCTAGAGGGTAATCTAAGTTTTTTTTAATTGCTAAATGTAAACATCTTCTGATTTCCTACTTCTTCTTACCGCGATTTTGACGAATTAAACTCCTCCAAACGCATACGCAAACGATCAGAGGGTTTTAAAATCCATCGTCAAACAATAGTTAAGGTGTAGCGTAGTAATGCATCTCCGAAAATGCATACATTGTTTAAATATAAATGTTTAAAAAAGCAACAAAGAAGCTTTCAGCTACGGCAGTCATTTCAATATTTTTCTTAATTTCTCTTTACCATGGAATTAATACCCCCCGGGGACATCTCGAAAAGAGAATGAGACGCTCCAGGCATAGTAGTTGGATTTCACTGTCTTGGAGGATACACAAATAGGTGGGGGTCTCCCATCTGACTCTTCCCATCGATGATGGGACGTTCTTCCTACAGAAAAGGTTGTACCGTGGTCGAGGATGTCCCGTAGGACTCAACCACAGTTCCCGCCAGTGTTGATGCTATGGCAGTCCGGTCATTCAGTTTTAGGGTTTATTCCGTATTCCTTCGGGTGGATTGGAGAGTCAGTGATATGACTTTTGTATGGATTTAACCAGTCTTTTAGACAAACAAATTATTCTTACATCAGATGCTTTAGTTCATTTATCATCTTTTCCAGTTTTGAATTCCCAAAACATTTTGAAATTAGTTAAATCATAGACTGCACGCATTTGGAAGCAGTTTATCTTCGCGAAATAGAAATTCGCAAAAAAGTGCAGTGATGATGAGAATGTCGTGTCCACTTTTTACCGCGGAAAGAGGGGTCCAGTAGCTTCTGAGGGTAAAAAAGTGCGGTAAAACTTCGATTATCAGTTCTCTATAAAACTAGGTTTCTCTTAAATAAATCGGACCAAGGAATCGAACTATATTTTCCTTCTTTTTTTTATAAAATAAATGAAATTTTCAAAAAAATGTCGGAGCTGGAAAAAGTGAGCTAAAGGGTTACCTTATAAAAGAGAATATTATTAATTCAATATTTTAAAGGAAAAAAATAATAGTCTAATTACATCTTTAAACTGTTCAAGTTTCATGACAAAAAAATGTAACTGTATATGTACTAGAAAGTTGTTGTTGTTATTATTTATGTAACTATACAAGCCCACTGAAAGATCTGTCAGTGATTTAAGCCGAGTGAGCCTCTCTTTTTTTTCAGCAGCTCCAACGATTGTCAAGAGTAGCTATTTCCTGCATAACATTCTCTTACACAAGTTCTTTTACCGGTCCTTTTTACTATCTCCAATTTCATGTTGTCAGGTGAAAACAATACTATTTTTAAGGCATTGCTTAATTTAAGTCTTCAACCAATTTAAACAGGTTTGTAACAATCATGCGACTATCAGAATACACATACGTCAATATATCAAGAATCTGGTATAGTTGAACTTTCGTGCCAAATTGTAACTATTTGTTGGGGACAAGTCACCAATATTTACCATTTTCTAATAACCCTAATAGTTGAAAATTGATCTCCTAAAAGCGATAAAACGCCAATTTTCTGTCCGTTCATTTTGTGGCTTCAGAAACCTCAAACAAAAGCAATATCGTGTTCTGACATTAAAAAAACATCTTAACAACATTTCTGTAGTAAAAGTGTTATTTATTGAATTATTATTGAATTGTTATTCATTATTTTTAATGAAACAAAGTTGCCACTGACTTAAACTTTCGAATTACAAATTAAATTTTTATTTTTAAACGACTTTTTGCCATAAATCGCAAAATGTGACAATCTTCAGCATTATTTTCTCATAACCCTAAATGCGAAAAAAGGAGGCCTCAAAAGCGATAAATTGCCAATTTGCTGCCTTAGAATTTTAAGGTCTAACATCATGTTCTCACATGATGATAAAGAATCATGGAAATTCTCGTCATGAGAAAAAATAAAGTTGTTATTTGAAATATTATTTCTTAAAAATAATCCTAAATAAACCATTCTATAATGATCTCGTATAGTCGAAGTTTGATCGTTACTGTTTCTGGACTGCATAACAGCGTTCCAATTCAGTCCGTGAAACAATAACTCTTCCTCATTTCGCACCACATTTTCTCCAGAAACTGATATGAAAGAAAAAAAAGTTTTTTGTTTTGGGGGATGGAAATGGGGATGACGGACGGAGAGAGTGGAGGACACCTTACCCTGTTGACAGCTCTTAGATTGGCTCCCGCTTGCACCAGGAGCTGGACGGCCTCTTTGTAACCAAACCACGCAGCCATCAGGAGAGGGGTCATCCCGAACTGGAATGGAAAGAGGAAACCATTAGGGTTAACAAGAAGGAATTCATAATAAGCAACTAATTATATAACAAAAAGAGGAAAATTGTAAGAGATCACACAATAGATCTTCAAGTAAATAAATAATGAAAAGAAAAAAAAATTAAAAACAAATTTTTAATGATACACTGAAATAATTAAATTGATTTTTTTTCATTTACTTTAAATTACACGAAATTAAAGATTTTAGAGATATTTTGAAGATTGAATTGAATTATGCTGTAATGAAAGAATTCACTTCCTAATGAAATTAATTAAAAAATTAAATTTTTTTTTGAAATTTATTTTTTAAAATGAATTGAATTAAGTACATAATTTTATCAATGTTTTCATAAAAACAATTTTCATTATATATTTTTTCTTTTAGACTTTTAATTAATTATTCAATCTTATAAATATCATTGAATCGACCTCTTTTTTTATTATTTTCATCATCATTAAATCATTTTCTTAGAATACCAAACCAAGTACGATTAGAAATTTAAAAGAATTATTTACAAAAATTATTAACTGATAATTAGTTTCTGGAAATATTAAAATAATCCATTATTATCGAAATGATATTAGGGAATACTATTTCACGCCTCTAATACACCAGAATGTGAGGGAAAACTAATTACATCAATTTAATCGATTGTTGTTGTTTTTACTAATGGTACTTGCCATTGAACAAGCGCGCTGATGACCGTCAGCAATTTTAAGCCGAATGAGCGTCTCTTGTGTTTGAAGTAGCGCCAACAAGGGCCAAGATTACGACTTGGTTACACACTCATCACATTTACCTTTCTTCCCGGGTGAGGGCACATCCACACTCCTCACAGTCAGTACTCAGAAGAACAAACATGCCCTTACCGGGGCTCGAGTCCATGACGCCCCAGACCACAAGGAAGAAGTGCTACTTCTTTGCCGGGACGCCGGTATTTAATCGATTAAATTGATGTGACGGCCATCGCTGTAGAAAAATATCTAGTGAAATAAAAGTTGTGTATGAAAATGAATATTCTGAAATTCGGCTAATTCACAAATTCGAATTTTTCCTTGATTTTTTGAGTTTTCTTTAATATAAAGTTAAAATATCAAAAATAATTTCGAAGTTTTTTTAAAGTCAAAATTAAGATTGAAAACAACAATTATCATCGTTTTTGAAATATCTTCTTTAGTTAAAAACGCGGGAACCTTGTTTCTCAGTGATCATATGTGAATAGACTCTTAGTTCTCTACTTAAACATTGGTGATATATCGAGCATTCAAATGTAAAATTAATGAATTTCCTTTTTAAAATACTTTTTAACAAGTCAGATGTGAATCATACTACTTAATAGGAAATTTCTTTTGTTATGATTGTTGAATGCAAAACCCTACCTATCGATTATTAAAATGACTTAAATAATTATTAAAATTATCAAATGTTTTTAAAATTTAATTATTAAAGAGAATAGATTATTTGCTGAAATGATCCTTTATCTATTATTAAAACTGGAAAAAATTTAAAATCTGCCATTTTTATCTTATAAATTGTGATTTTTTTCCAACAATTTACTATAATTTCGTCATTTTAATTAAACATTTTATTGTAGAGTCTTTGAATTTGACAAGTTTTATCATATAACTCAACATATATATGATAAAAGATTTTTATCATATATCTCATTGCTCCAATATAGAGCAGGGTTTTAAGTGCGAGACAAATTTCTAAATAATTATCTTTCATTATAGCATATTCTTTACATGATAGTAATCATTTGTAATAAAGATTTGACTTTTTTTTCTTCAAAGTATGAATTATCTTGACTCTTTTTTTAGATATGAATGGTTTTTTTATCATACTTCACAAATAAAATTGAAGTGCCTCAAATAAATACAAATTTGAAATATCAAGAGGTGAAGCGAAACATTTCCGTATTTTTTTACATATTGAGTTTCGCCCAAGGTTATAGGTATTATAGCAAGATGTTGTTATGTAACCGAGATTAAATTTTTTTAAAAAAATATTGGGTTCAATGGCGAAAGATGCTCTTAAATCTGAGTTGTGCAGAAACAGACAGATTTTATATTATAATATAAAGGATGGCTTAAACAGGATATGTCCCTTTACCCTGATGAAAAGGTGGAATATAGAAGAAGAGTTGAAGATGTGCTTTATTAAAAGTTCCTTAACATGATGAATTACATACTAAAATCGATACATAGTATGAAATGATGTCTCCCGAAAGCGTCTGTATCTATACATAGTATAAAATGAATTCTCATGAAAGCATTTGTATCTATTCATTGCATAAAATGAAATTTCTTGAAAGCATCTGTATCTACACATAGTATAAAATTAAATCTCCTGAAAGCGTCTGTATATTTGAAAGACAAAAACCAGAGAAATACTTAACTGATATTAAGGATAACTGTACCGTTTTGTAGAGCATTTATTGAGGAATATTTCAAAGTATTGGAGTCAAATAAAAAAAGAAATAATCCAATTTAAAATAAAATCTATAATTATGATTTTAATTATAATCTTTCTTTGATTCGTGCATGCGTAAAACAGCAGTATCTGTGTTTTACACTTGTCCGCGCAAGTGAGAAAACTTGGGGTATACAAATGTGATAATTTTTTTTATTTACATCTGATTTTAAACCGCTGCTCAAAACTCATAATGTTCCTTTCCTTAAAAAAAGGAAGTTCGACCTTTGAAAGGTACACATTAAATTTTAAAACACTTTGTTTGTTACGTGTTAATAAAAATGTAGAGGAACGAAACTCGGTTTAGCGAATATCAGAGAAAGAAAGTCCACACTAAGGGAAGAAGGACTTCTGTTGAACGAAGGAACCCCCTTTCTTTAAATCTCACTGCAATTAAAGTACAGAGACAGACTGAATCAGACTTGAGTTTAAAGCAAACTTTTTCTCTTGGATTTTATGCCATGGGAAACGCTGTGCAGACCCTTCTAATACTGAATATTTCAAAAATTTCATAGTTATTTCTTATCAAAAATCGTGTTGGCGGGCAATCCCTCAGTTTTTGAACAGCTCAAATTTGTCCTTTAATTCCCATTCCTTTCTCAATCCCCTATTTTCAAAATATCAATTCACAAAGAAAAAGGAAAACTTAATACGCTCTGTTAAGTTCCCATTTACAATTTCACCAAATCATCCGTTTAATTTTCTTTAATTCCGAACGTAACAACAAAAGAAAAGTAGCTTATATTAATATTCTCATTTCAAAATGGAAATTTATGTGATTCAATTAATTGTCAAGCGACATTTTATTATTTTCAATTACCCGGGCACTCCCCTCCCCTCCCCCACTGAGACTTCCGAAACTAATTACTTAACAGGCTCTTTCAGTCAAATAGAATATCCCCGGATATCTATTATTCTTCGGACTAGAATACATAAAAGGTTCACCCGGATACTTCTTGTATAAATAGCAATCCTTTTTCACTCAATAAGCAAGATAAAAAGAAGTTTCGTTTGAATCCGAAATTCCCGAAATTCGTATGCCAGAAAGAAATGAAAATAGCCCGCTTTCTCATTCTTTTGAAAATTTTCTTAGATTAGAATCTTGTAGAATGAACACGAGAGATTTAAGATATGATCTGAATGAAAAGGACAAGACAAGGGAAACAAAGAATTAAGAGACAGAAGATATTAATCTCTTCTTTGTTTCATTAAAGCATAGTTCAAGCCAAAACTTTAAAGCACTCGATATGTTCACCCTTGAATTTCATCGTTTCAAGTGTTATATGTGATGTAATACGCCAAAAAAATGTTTTTTTTTCATTCTATAAGTAAACCAATAACGATAAGGCATGAAAATATGTTTAAACTTTCTTTTTTAACTCTGCTATTCTCAATTTTTAAGTACTTTAGAAACCGATTTATGTTATAAATTTCGAATGACAACTTAAAGCAACCAATTCCGTACTTTTAATAAAACAATTTATTTTGCTTTATTTAGATATTCTCTGAAATTTTTAAGAGTAAACTTTTGTTTCTACATTAATAAAACAACCATTCTTTACCTTTTAGTATTATTTTTGTATTTTTTCAATTCCTACTATTAATTCACACTCACCCTGTATATATCTTGTTCAAATTTTGAATAGTTAATAAAATAATTTTAATTCATCCCTCGAGTTCAAGGACACATTTTTACAACTTTTGGTGGATGATGCTCGATGTTAATAGAGTCTTCACAATATTAATTAATTCATTAAATTTAATTCATTTTTAATACTTTAAATAGTGTTTTAGCAGTTTGTAATAAAAATTGGAATCAGTAGGCAGTAGCTTAAGCCATAAAATGCAGAGCTTTCAGTATTTTTCTTTATGGAGGTGAAGAATGAGAGTTCAATTTTTACGAAAATCAATGATTCTTTTGATAAATTATCCATATTAATTGTAATTATTTAATAAAAAGTAGTTAAAATAAAAAAAAATTCTTCGTTTACCTAAGAAGAAATGGACTTAATTTTTTTAATTACTTGTTTTAGGCAAATTAAATGAAAATGGAATATATAATGAGTAAATTCTATAGAAAACTTTATAACAAGAATTTCAATGGGCTTTTAAAAGTAATTTAAATAAAGACCCATCTTCAACGGATTCTCATCCCCCATTAAGTAAACTTAACTTTACGAGTGGTTTCTACCTTTAATTAGGATAGTATTTATTCCGGTGGTTTCGTAATTTCAGTTCGTTTCTTGAGTGGAGGGAAACGTCAATAAGTGCTGTGAATAAACGAAATTTACTTCTTACCACGAAGAAGTTTTGTATCAACAACTTGTTCTTTAACCCTTAGTAGCCTGATTTACGAAAGTGAATTATTTTTAATATTACTGTGTTTGCTTGAAAATAAAGCAATAATGACATTTGATTTTTTTTAAAATTTCGTTGGAAAGAATATTATACAACAGTAAAATACGTACAGCCAACCTATAAAAAAACTAATGGTAATGTGAACATTCGGTTTAAAAGATTGGTATCAAAATTGAAACTCTAGGTTATTAAGGGTTAAAACCTGATTATAATTTATCATTTTCATTAATAAAAAATATCTGATGAAAAAAGCGAACAAAATAAGTACGTTAAAAAATCAATAACGTTTTTTCCATCAGCGTTCTTGCTTTAAATCGCATTCTTATTTCAAAAGCATTTTGATAAAAAAAAGACTCTATATCTCTAGTGATAGATTCGCGATTGGCATCCATGATGAAGCTTTGCATTACTTGAAATTTCTTTTTCATAAACTGTCGAATATATTCGACTTATGCCTCTAAACATTTGTTGATTTTTGTAATGTTTACGGACGTTATACTGTCTGCAAATTGCTTAAACCTGATGCACAAATTGATGAATATAGACACAGAACTACCAAATCTGATGCGTAGTTATTTTTGTCATAAGTGATCTGAAAAAGGTTTTCAACACTTGATACTTTTTTAAAACTTAATAAAAATAAACTGAATATCAACATTTTTCTTGAATAATTGTGGAGCTTATTATCACCGAAGAACCAATTTTATTTAACATATGATCGTTTCCGAAATACATACACACTGTTCTTTATTTTTGTGTGTGAACTTTAAAAACAATTTTAAAAATAAGTTTCAACGCAAATTTTTCAAAGTTGATAGGAAAGTTAACCAAATTTCAATAATTTTTAAGTCGCACTAAACTTAATATAAAAATTTAAAAATATCTTTATTTTTTGAATATTGATTTAAAAGTAAATTGTCCTCCTGTTCATAGTTGTAGCATCTTGTTTCTATTTATTGCAAATATTTTAGACTATTTCTTAGATATAAATCTCATTTTTTAAATTTTAAAGTTTCTTTTCTTTATTTTCCCGTTTAATTTCTTACTTCAAATATTTTTATTCTGTGTCTGAAATTAAAAATTGTAACTTACATTAATTATTTTTTAAAAATATATTTACACTGAAAAGAAGTTTTTAAAATCTAATTTGTTTTCTTTCGGCACATCTTTGTTTCAGTTTCTTTCTTAAACATAATTTACCTAAGATAAGATTATTTCAAGAAATAACGTTATCCAATTAAGTAATCAAAGTATAAATATTTTTAACTTACTTGGAATTATTCACCATTAAAATAAAAGATCATTATATCTTTAATATTCAATATGTACGACCGTACCAGTACAAAGAATTAACCTCCTCAGAGGCGTAATATTTGGTACATTTTCATTCGATGATGCATCAAAACATAATTTATATCTCTAATAATAATAAAGATGAATGTGTGCATATATCTGTTCAAGTACATTAAGGCTCTATAGCCCAAATTGTTTTTTACCTAAAGCTGCCAAACTTGGTATTTATTTACTTTATAGGTTAAGAATGTGAAGTTGAAAGAGATTGTTTTTAAATTTTGATTACAATTTCGCTTAATTAAAAACTTATTAAAATGCTGTGGTTTTAAATGTAACGAGATATCATAAAAAAGATTAACTAAGAATTCATGCAGAATCAATGAAATTAATTTGAAGACTTAAAAATAGCTTATTAAATATTATATTTCAAATAGATTCATTCTGCGAAATGTTTTAACAACTTTAATAAAAGAAGAATGTAAATTATATAAATCCTTAAATGCAGAGCATTTGGCATTTTTTCATTCGGTTAATATATCAAAATTCAAATAAAATAATCAAAATCATTTCAAAGGAACTTTTTCTTTATTAGTATTTTTTTATTTTAAAGTTTTTTTATTTTATTTGTTTAATATAACTACAAATGCTTTCAGCTTACTAAAATCGAAATACTATGCAAATTTTAATGATGGTTAGTGCAAATTAGGGAGTGTTATTAACTTTGTGAAGAAATCATGTGTTTGCTAATTTTGATTGATAGGTGTAGTGCGAGAAACCTATAAAATAAAGAAAACAGATACACATGTATGTGGTTGAAGCCGAAATTTTATTGTTTGAGTGAACCAGCTATTGAAATATCTTTGACTATTGTGAGAAAAAAACGCTATTTATCAAAACAGGGAGTAATACATGTTTTTATTGTTCTATGAAACAAGCTTCAGAGATGCCGTCGCCGAGTCAGAAGATGCCGAGAAGTCAGATTCAGTCTCGTGTGTTCTCGCAGATCCACCAGATGTCCAGCCGGAAGTCGGTGCCAAAGCTGTGGAGCCAACACTTACGATATCAGTTCATTCAAAAAGTACCAAATGTCAGATGCTGGTCTTGGATGTTCATTCACTCTTCAGATGAGATGTTCACAGTCAAAGTCCGGGATACCTCGCTGAGGCAGAAGTCAAAATCGGTTTGGTCTTTAGAAGCAGACCTAAATGTCATAGTCCGTGGTGCCTTCATAAGGCTTCGTACAGTCACAGTTGAAAAAGTATCTTCACAATTTCAGAAGAAAGTATTTATCTTCATACAAAAATAGAGTCCGCAGTGATAACATAAGTACAAACAAAATAATAAAAATAAGAGTCCGCAGTGGTAACATATATACATACAAAATAATAAAAATAAACTTTATGTACAATATTTACAAGAGCATTTATGAAATACTCGAAAAATGACGAGGAGATATCAAGTATTCGAAGAATTCCTAATAAAATTGTTTCTCTACGTGAGCAGAAATTATTGCAGTTTAGGTCCAGCTATTTTTCGGTGATTTTTAATTGTAAATGTCTCTTTGTAATGGAGTTTCAAACATAACACATTCCGAAAAGTTTATATTGTGCGTGCCATTCAGTTGAAAAGAAGAAGAAAATGCAGAAGAATTGGAGCTGTTTGGTCCAGAAAGCTTTTTGTTACAGTTCCTTTGTAATATAAATAGAAAATATTGGACTGGAGTTTGTCTTTAAACTATCATAACTGGTTCATTATCAATTTTCAGATTCAGCTAACAATTCGTCAAGATACGTTTTGCAAGAATCGACAATATACATCCACAATTTTTTGATGCAACTGTCATCGCTGATAGCCAAATCATCCGTTTGAGTGGACACATCCTTCACTCCAGTCCAATCAATGTCGGTTTGCGAAGCCACATCGTGTGTCCTGGTGCGTTTGGAATCCAAATGTTGCAAAATCATGAAGAACACCACATAAGGAAAAAAGTTCAAACAGTACCAAAAGTTATAATTGCAGAATATTTCGAACCAATTCCACAACAAATGGACTAAGAAGCCAACAAAAATTACAATCTCCTTCGTCATTTTAAATTGTATTTTTTAAAATCAAAAGTACTTTGAAATATCACACGCCGATTTTCAATCGAAGTAATGCTCACCATATCTCAAGAGAAACAAGCGAATAATGAAGCAATACATCCCTATTTACTCTGTTACGCTTTTGCAATACTGTTATAACAATTTATTATTACTTAGCTATTGTTACAATCTAAATAAATGCATGACAGTAATCAAACATTATTGCTCAAAGTAACAATAAATATTTATCTATTAAGATAGCAAGAATTATTGTGATTGTATATTATCGTGATAGAGGTTTTTTTATGCAAGTAAATTATAAAATAATTGATTTTTAAAAACTGTTGAACCATATTTTGAGGATGAACGTTTTAACGATGTTTGGTGCATTACACTATGAAATCTATGGCTAGTTCTTTTCTCAGGGGGGGGGGGGGTTGTGACTATTAGAACAGAATGATTTTGTGTTTGTTCCTAATTCATCTCCCAACGCGGGCATATAATACAATCATTATTAAAAAATAATTTCTGAAATTCAATTTTTATGAAATCCACAAATGAATTTTTAGAAAACTCGAGCAATTCAAAATGATGTAATCTCTCAAATATAAATTTCTATCTCAATACAAATTTTTAGACGAAAAAGAATAGGGAGAGAATGAAAGAAAATTGATAGTAATTTTTTTCCGCTAAAATAAATATATGTTTCACTGAAAATAAAATTAATATTATGAAAAAAAAGGAAATCTGTTATGGCAAATGTTAAGTTATTTAGTGAGAATATTACTTTTTTAAAGCAATCCAACAAAAGAAAAAAATTATTTATAGTATGTACCTGAAATAAATCAAAACAGCAAATCAATTATTTAAAACTGTTTTGCTGATTTGTTTGGCCAAAACAAAATCAAGTTAAGAACAAATTGCTTATGCAAATCCAACGCGAAAATTTGAATTTTCTACGCGAATCGGGTAAAAAGGATAAGAAATTTTTAATTTCCTTTATTATGCTTTATTTCTTTTACTTTTAAGTTAGCCGAGTGCAAGCGAAAAATCGACAAATGAGGTAGAATTCAACCAAATTTCTTTGGTAATTTTTCACTTGCGCTCAGATAACGGAAAAGTACCTTAATTTTGATACAAAAGTACTTTAAAAGAATACGAAAGGTCGATTAATTAACAATGTTTGATTTTAAATGCATTAAACATTAAGAAAATAAACAGAATCTTTTGAAATATCTGTCGAAAATATGCTAAACCTTACTCGTTTGGAGTTGGGGAAATGAAGATTTTTTTTACGAGAAAGTTAATTTTTAATTAATAAAAAATTAATCACTAAATTAATCGGAATAAATTAAGCCTTTGTTCGATTCTGTACTATAATCTAACTCTGTGCTAAATTTCATCCAATTTCTTTCAGCCACTCTAACGTGACTGAACCCCATCAACCATCCATCCAAACTTTCACATTTATAATAGTAGTATAATGAGATTTGAATTTGTTAAAATCAATGTAGTTATTATTACTTTAAGAATTTTTAAATTTTTTGAAATCCATCTTTTGAAAACAATTTTTAAAGCTGTTCACTTATATTTAGACATTAGGAGTCAAAATATATTTAAATTTTTGACGTAGAATAACTTTTTTATGAGATTAATCAGTTAATCTCCTGAAACTCCCGTAAATCGATATATTTTCAAAATGCAACTCAATATTTTTTTTCCGAGATTCAAAAAAATGCAACGAATCGATTATGTTTACTTTCTATTTCTTATACTGACATTGCGTGCTTTTATTTATTTATTTCGAAGTTCGTGTTTAACTGCAATCGGTCAGCCTGAAAATTCCTCAAACTTCGGAGCAAACCTGATTAATGAGATAGGAGCTTTGCATTGTTTTCCTTTAAGCAAAAACTGTAGAGTTAAAAACTTTATTTTGAATACCGGTGCACCTTCAGGGATTTTTATGTCCTTTTATAAAGAAAAAAATGCCAAAAATACTTTTAGCAGAATTTGGTAAAGAAAAGAGAAAACAGATAGAATAACTAGAAAATAGATATAAAGAAAAATAACACTTCAATGTGGGTGAACAAATAGATAAAATGTATTTTTAAAAAATGCTCTGTTCATTACCAAAAATAAAGCAAGGTTTTCAGAAGTACAGAAAAGAGGTCTTTTCCGTTAGCCGGACACATGCGGAAAATCGCCAAGTGATGTAAAATTCCGCCAAATTAAATTTGGCGAAGAAGTCGGCAAATAATGATGAGTTCCGTGGACTGTTTTGTCATTCGCATCGCTTGGTGACTCGGCTTACGTTTGGTTCACAACTGGCGACATTTGCGGTCGGCTAACAAAAAAGAACCCAAAAAGTGTCAGAAAATTCGAAAAGTTCAAGATGAAAGATAAATAAAGGAGCAAAACACACGTAAATTCAGAAGAAGAAAATGCGATCACTGATAACTTGCTTTGGAATGAAATAAATGCATGAACTGTGCAAATGATTTTTGTATGAAGTTTTATAAGCAAGAGCTACAAAGCACGCACACAAAAGGTCAAAGAATACCAATATAAAAGGAATTTTAGAAAAAAAGGAATTTAAATCATTAATAATACATGAAAATACATGAAGTATTTTTCAATGTAAGTTACATAATGAAATTAATGTGGTCTGTAAGAAAAATATAAATCAAAAGAAAAACTTCCTTATCATCAACCTGAACACATAATAACCTCATTGCATACGAGAAGAAAAAAAAATCGGTCAGTGGAAAAGAGTGCAATATTTTTTTTTCGGTAAACTTATTCCACATATTTCTTTTCTTTTTTTTGGATTAGTGCAATGAACGAATACTTTTTTCATAATTTATATCTTTTCTAGTTACAAGAATACAAAAAGCATGTATATAAATTATTGATATGATAGAAAAAAGTCCATATCCGAATTTTAAAGCATATTCATATTTTATTTAACCTGAGTCTTAAAATAAACTTTAAAAAAGGGGGATTATTAATTAGTTCTAGAATACAATAACTTAGAAAAGGTTTGCCTATATAAAACACAGTCACTATACTATCTATGCAGCAAAATTGTAGAAACATAACAAATTTCAGAGAAATCTTTCAAAGAAAAATCTTTTTGTTCACCTTTTAGTTTAAGAACCCTATATAATTAAAATGCAATGATTTATTTAAGTTATGTTTAATGCAGAATGTTATATCTTAAATTACACATCTAAATCTTACTTAACTTCATTAGCAAAGTGAAATTCAGAACGGAATCTTTACTTCCTACTGATAGATCTAATTAAATTTTTGACCGCTTATGTTACGAGGAAGAGTTTCGTTTTGAAAATTATTTTCAATGATTTTCTAACCATTACGAAGTCAAACAAAAAATCAACATGAAATTACGGAACATGGGGTACTTAGTTTATAAATCAATTTCCCACTGTTTATTATTAAATTTATATATCCTGAAGGGAAAAATATAATTCAGGGTGATCCTAATTCAACGAGGCTAAAGGAAGGAAATTGGAAGTGTGTGATTTATTTAGTTGAAATAAATGTATTTTGGAGCTACAATTATTCGGTCTATAGCGAACATTGCCCAAAAACGAAATCACCATTAGAAGAAGCAAAGAGAAAGATTTCAGGGCCTAAAAATTCAAATGGCCCCATCCAAGTAAAAAAGGGCGTTTTGTATTTTGGAATATGTCAAAACTTTTTGGTTTAATGGCATTCAAAGACTTTTTTGAACGAAGTTGGGTAAAGAAACAGTGCATCATTACAGCATCGAACGAGTGGTAGAAACTTTCAGAATACAGGTGGCCAATGCAAGAGATCTCCAGATATAACCCCTTATGATTTTTTCCAATGGAAATTAAAGACAAACTATTCGTGTTTCGCCTTCCACACGACCAAAAGCAACTGGAAATTTATGTAATTGATATACAGAATTATTAACAAAAGATATTACATGAAGTTCGCAGGGGCCCGAATAGGGCATAGCCGTTTGGCATGTCATCTGAAGGCATACATAAAATAGGATCGCTGCAGTTTCATGGTTAATTTGTTACCGTGATAAATAAATTAATAAATGCGTTCACAGGTATGTTTTAATGTTGTCCCACCCAACATAAATTGACCTGTCAATGATGTAAAGACAGCAAAAGGTATGAAAAAAATTAAAACTTCAGTATTAAGTATGTATTTTTGTGGGTGAATTCAATCAAAAATCTTTTAATCCAAATTGATTGGAATTTCTCTGTAGTTTATTGCGCAGAACAAAAGGCTGAGATCTCTTTGCAAAGCAAAACTAATACGTATAATAGCAGCTTAAAATTATGTTACTGAAAGATTAATTAAAAAGTAAATTTAAAATCGAAGAGAAAATAAAATTAATTTATTCAACATAACATTTTGCTTCTATTACTTCCACCGTGAAAAATTCTTTATTTAAACGCTTGCCGGATTTTTTTTCTTTCATTTTCTCCATCTAAAAAAAATTGCACGCTATTATTTTCAAGAAATTTCTTCCGAAATTATCGCGTCCACATTTTAAGGCTAAAAAATGTTTGAAAGTCTGTTAAAAGTTCCAACAATAAGTGCCGATAAAATACCTGTTGTTACAAAACACGAGCAAGAAAGATTCTTTTGAAATATTTTATCCTTGCAGTTAGCTCCAACTGCTCATTAACTAATGCTATCCGAACATAAGAAATAAATTGCTCCTTAAAAAAAGAGGCAAAAAGTAAACTCTTAGATAATAAACTCCCAAAAAATAGTTCGAAAAGGATACATAAAGTCATAACAATGCATTGTGACTTCAAACAAACTTTTATACTTTTTAAAGTAAAGTTTATTTCTTATACTTAAGACTTATTTAGTTAATATGATTAATATTTTTGTATGAATTACTGTACTATTTTTATTTTAGATGTTTAAAAAAGTGTTTTAAAATTCTTTGATGCACCTATTTAGGAATTTATTGGCTCTTTTTTAGAATACTTAAAATTTAAAACAGTTACAAAAATGTGCAACAAAATAAAACCAAATAAAAAAAATTACAGTACATTTGTATATCTTATTGCCAAAATCTTTGGAACAAACTGATTTTAATAAATCAAACCAGCTTTTCACAGTAGAATTCAACTCAATTTTATTTTTTCCCTCTAGAGTTTGTATAAAATATGATGCTTTTATAAGACAATGTACGATTGCCTAAACCTCGATAAATTAGTAGGTACTTAATATGCATTATCACAAAATATTTATTAAGATTAATGCATTTCTAATGCAATAAATAAATATGCTTTTTTTGGTTGATAAGTTTGATATCTCCTTCTCTCTATTTATTTTATCTCCTTCATACAGAACAATCTTTTAATGTCTTGCTTAAAAAACAGTGTGACGATTTCCGCCTTTAAAATTGTATAGCAAAGAGCACCTCAGGTATTATTCAATATCGGATTCGGACACCACCCACAATTTTTGCTCATTCGTCAGGAGGCCTTTTATTTCGTCAAAAAATCGACGAGAGGAAAGATAAAAGGAGAAGGTTACCTTTAATATACTATTCGAGTAATCATGTTCATCTTTCTATGTACCACCCCTTAGTGAAATGCAATGGTCGAAAAATACCACGGAATTATAATACAAACAATAGTAAGTGTGTTTCATTTGTGGCAACAGCTATGTAGGCAGATTTTTTGCGTAACATTTGCAGCAGTTTGTACCATAGCAGGAAATGTGTTCTTTACTGTACCAAAAACAATATCTATAGCACGTGATGATATAATTTCTTTTTTTTTTCGTTCACCTTTATTTTTTATTTCACGTCTCATAATATCTTTTCTTTGTAGCTCCACCTCCGAAAGAATTTTAATTTCATTTCTTAGCAGAAATTCATGACAGGCTATATGCAACGCAGCAGTTCTCAGCGCCGAACCATCAATCTGCTTGAAATTCCAAATGCACACAATTTATTTTTCTTTGTTATCTTCAGTGGCTCACCACATCTTAATTGCTGTTTAAAATGTATAAAGCACTGAGTGCAACACCGTGTTTCATAGATTCCAAAATCAATAAATAGGATGAAAATCATAATAAGTTTTAAAATACTTTGACGCGATCTACGGGGGGAGGGCACCTCGTAAGTGGAGAAGCTTCGGGCATGACGATTGGTTCCCGCCACCCTTGTGGGTATGATCATGTCAGTGACTTTCCGACCCATCCGAAGGTACACGGATAAACCATAACTTTGAATGACCGTATCTCCATAATAGCAGCTCTGGTGATAACTGCGGTTGAATTCTAAGGGTCATTACCGATCATGTTGTTAGAAGCATTTATTAAGAAGCATGTGAGAAGTCATACCAGACTCTCCAACCTTCTTTCCCCAGAAGGCGCAAGAAAGAAAACACTGAATGACCGGACCACTGCAGCAGCAACACGGCAGGAACCAAGGCCCATCACCGGACACCGTATAACTATTCCCGTAGGAAGTACGTCCCGTCATCGATGGAAGGAGTCAAACTCCCACCTATTTAAGAACCCTTCAGGATGGTGAGACCCAGAAACCCTACCACAAGTATCTCACCCTCATTCCGAGATGTTCCTGGGGGATACTCTTCTGGGTGTACGAAAGAGTGGAGGAGTCTACCTATCCTTAATGACGGGGTGTACTTCCTTAGAAGATGTTTGTACCCCGCGTTGACCGTTAAAACTTATGAATATGTGCAGGCTAAGACCGAACTCGCAACATCATGGTTTGTAACCGAGTAACTTAACTATTAAACAAAAGCGATCACTCGTGTGCGGAGAATGTTATCGGGCTTATGAGGCTTTCTTAACGTGCTCCCCCACCAGTGAGTCGATGGGTAGACGAACGATACTTTTTACTCTAAGAGTATGGCGAGCGTGTATGAGTTGTTGCTGGTGATATTAGTTATTGATAATGATATACTTAAATGCATCTGAACAGAACAGAGAAAAAATTTATCCACTTGCATATTAAGTTATAAGAGATTTGATATTGCTCAAGAAACTGCTTGACCTTGAAACTTGATATTTTGCAAACGCATTCTCCTCTCGTAACAACCATGATGATTTTTCATTCAACATTGTAAAAGTTGCAGGGAACAAATATAAGTAAAGATTCAGAATAGGATAATTTAAAACCGGGAAATTTGCCTTGTGGAACACATTTTTCACGCCAAAGAATTAAGAATATTAAAGCTACCTTTCTACCACAGATGATTATTTTAAACAATTTGCAAATTCATTCAAAACAAACATTTCAAATAAGTCACAGACATTCTTCGTTCTAAGAAGCCATAAGCACCATTTCGATCCGACCACAGTTCCCCTCCAGAAGTTTGAGGGAACGAAACTCCCTTAGATTAGAGTGAGGTTCAAGTCATAGTAATCCAAATCGCCATAATTCATTGTAAAAAAGGTATATCAATGGTCGGTTAGTCAAAAAATTCTGAAGAGACCATATTTCGAAGATTCCATCTCATTAAGGGGCGAGAGGTGGAGCCATGAGTGTATTTCCGGTATTCATCTTTAATTTTCAATATCTCCAATCATACAATTGTTAGTTCAATTTTTTTTCATGTGTGTGTGAATGTTGTGTCATTTCTGACCAAATTTTATTTGAAGGCAAAATTTCGTACCGATATGTGTAGCCGAAAGTGATAAAAAAGCTTTCAGGAATGGTTTAAAAAAAAGCATTTTAATATAAAAGAGTCATTATAACTTTGTAAAAAAATAGTTAACAAATTTTAAGAAAAGAATTTTTGTATTTATTCCTTATAATTTAAATCTTATAGTTTATATCTCTTACATTAAATAAAAATTGTTCCGAAATATTTAATGTGCAGTAGTACCCATTTCCTTTTGTATTACTAATTATCTTTAATGATTACGTCTTATAAAATCGCTAGTTTTCGTTGTTAATCGTGCACATCTCCTCCTTTCATCTATCATCTCACCCCTATTTGGTCGAATTAAGCCCATCTTAACGCATGCGCAAAAGTGAGGAGGATTTTACAATCCGAGGTCAAACAGTAATTAGCAAATGTCAAATTACTCCACTCGTGTAATTATTTTTAATTATTTGTTTAATGTATGGAAAATTAAAATTTTGTTCTCTTCCGAATGTGTAAGAATTTTTAAAATTTTGCGTGACTGAATGTAGTTGAAGGAAATTTAATATTTTCATACCTTACTTATCGATTAATCGACATATTTATCTAATTTCTATTTATTACATAAAACGCCATCTGGTATTGAATTTTAGAAATGAGGATTCCAAATTTCACTAATACTTATAATAATTAAATTATTATAAATATTATTGAAAGAATTTAAAGAATAAAAAATAGATTTTCAATAAAACATATTTTTAAAACTGTTTTTATCCGAATTCATTTTTAGCTCTTTTTTGCTATTCTTAAAGCTTTATTTTCAAAATTCCTTAAAAGCACTTAATTTCCAATGATTTTAATATGATGAAATAAATTTGAAACATTTTAAATTCAATTGATTCCCGTAAAATGTTGACGAAAATAATTATTACGAAGGCCTTCAACTACTTTCCCCGGATCCACCTGAAGCATCCGCGGTCTTTAATCCATTTGTTACAAAAAGTGGAAAGAAAAAATCCGCCGAATTCCTGTTACACTCGGGGGAGCAGAGGCAGGCAAACAATCTCGTCGTAAGCAACCCCGGATAACCCACTGTTTTCCTAAGACCGCTGTTTTATTCATGACTCGCGAATCCCCCGAGTGAGAGTCAGCTATTGATTCGCGGCAATTGCAACAATTGGACTTTGAAAGCAGAACTGCGCCGTATCCAGCTATTGAGTATTAAGCCGGATTAAGGCTGAAAAATAACATATTTGTTTTTCATCGCAACTTTTGTTTCAAGGAAACACTAATGCACTTAAATAGAGATTATGATTATTTTTTTTGTACTTGCCTTACCATTTTTAAAAATTGTTGAGGACTCAGAATTGTTATTTTTTATTTCTTATTTTTTTCTCACTTTTCACAAACACTTTTTAACGTGAAAATATTTATAAATGTAATAATATTTGTGAATTGAACATCGCATGGCTCTAAACTTCTACGGCGTAAGTCATCAAACCTTGACTTATCAATGTTGGCTTGAAATTACTTCTTAAGTAGGCATACGATCGAATTCCCTATCAAATTTCTCAACTAAAAATGAACAGAAATATTTACATTTTGTTTGAAATTTGGAGCATTTTACCACAAAATATTTCATTTTAAACTACTTTAAAACCCTACAAGTCATCTTTTTATATAAATTTATTTTCATAGAATTTTTCCTTTAATTTCTATAATTTGCAAAGTATTTATAAGCTTATTTCACAATAATATTATTATGTCATAGCATGAGAATATTAAGTTGTTTATTTAAGTTTTTTTATTTTTGGATTATTGAAGATAAAGAATAGTTGAATCTTTCTTTATCTTTCTTTTTTCGCGTAGGCAATGAACAAAGCATAAGTGGTAATAGTCAACATTTTTTATCGAATATATTTTTTATCTGCTTTTACCAGAATTGCATATTAATTATTTATGATTCTTTGAGAGCAGATGCGTTTTTAAAAGGTTGATCTGCTTTTACTAGCATTGCATTTTCAAACTGGTTTAACCTACTGAATGACTTACATTTATTAAGACAATTAATGACTTAAAATGATAATGTTCTCACATGATAACTTGAAATTTTCAATGGTGGATTTCATTTCTATCTATTACTTTAAATTAAACCATTTGTTATGATTAAAAATAAAAACATGTGGGCACTTTTCGATGATGTCTTATTTTTTTATCATTTTATTTTTTTCGCTACACGCGTTTGTTGAGATGATGTTGAGAGATTTTTTTTGTGTGTACCATTTATCAAAATTACTATTTATGTTTTTAAATAACTGTTTAAACATGTAAAACATTCATTTAATTTTAATTTTAATAATTTAATTTAATATTTAAAAATTTAATTAATTAATTAAAGCAAATTTTTAAATAACATGATACTCAAATTGAAATAACTGAATAATTTTTTAATGTCAACAAGAAAAAAAATTTCTAACTCTGTTTTTTCTTTGTTATTCATTGTGTAATATAAAAAGCCTTCAATCCAGCTATGTCAAACGACAAAAAGGCCTAAAGTCAAACTTAAGTAAATTCTTGGAACTAGAAACTAGATTCTCCTTTAAATATTTTATTGCTCTTTTCTCTTACTTGTCTCAAATATATTTTAGGAAATCATCAAGAAACCAGAGACCTCAAATTACTCTACCAGAGAGGATGAATAGATTTTTTCCCCTTTCATTCGTTGAATATTTGCTTATTTTTGGAAAATAGATCGGTAATTACGACTTTGAATAAAGATATTTTAAACTGAACAGGTACTTACTTTCTCATGCGAATGTACCATTATAAATGAAAAATAGGATAATGACTGATTTCGAAAGCACAGAATAAGGAAAATAACACTGATAATGGCAAAATGGATATTTTTGGCATTATCAGTGTTAATCTCTGCTATCCTCTTCCCTATTTTTAAGAACATTAGGATTAAAATTACTACTTCCAAACCCGACTCTAAGCAACTAAATTGTAAGCGTTTACCAATAACTATTTGGAATGTCGGGTTTTGCTCAAGTGACGTGCACTTCCTTTAGTTCATTGGCCCTTCTTGTAAAGAAGCAATCAATTAGTTTCACATTTCAACACGTTTTTAAAACATGAACGATTTATTTTAGAGCTTTTAGTTTATCATTTTTATTTTATTAACTTTGAGATATAACATTTTTTTATCTAATATGACTTTAGACAGACTACTTTCCAAGTGTGTAATTATTTATTAAAGCATATTTTCAATGCTTTTAAATATTGTAATAACTAAGTGTACATAATCAGAGCACCTCACTTCAATTCTTGGTATTTCTTGTTCTCAGAAATTTATTTATCGCTCTCATGCCATAAACTCTTTTTTTACAAACGCCAAGCTCTGAATGAACTCACCCTACTAAATGAAGATATCTTCATTCTTTCGAACATTTATTCTGCTTTGACTGACTTAAAAACATCAATTTCCATTCACCTAAAATTAATCAACGATTAACTTCAATAACTGACACAATGGGGATTTCGAACAAAAAAAAGCTATTTTCTATGCGTATCTGACCACTCTGGTATCGCAGAATACGAAAGAGCAGACTCTTTTATTGAAGCCGTTAAGGAATATACACCATTCACAGATTGGATCTCCCCTTAGGATACGATTGCTAATCTGAGAAAGAATTCTATCAAAATCACCTCATATAATTAAAACTTGATCAAATATCTAGCTTTTTATCGGAGATTTCCAAGACGTCAGTACAATCACTAATTGGACTAGAAGTAGGATTCAAGATAAACTTACTGAACTGGTGATTTGTAACATGATCATTACTCCGAGTCTTCTTCATAAATTCACTCTCTCAGACAACCCCTTGTGCATCAAATGCAACGAATTTTCCACATTTTGTTAAAATTTTCAAAATTTACAGTCTACAGAGAAGCTCATTGGAAAAAAACTCAGCATCCAACAGATAAACATTTCTTTTGTCTCCAGTTATCGCAAGGAAACATCACCTAAGCATCTTTATTCAAGCACCCGAGTATTTTGATATCCATCAACTGTAAATGTTTCGCTCCATTGTGATAAAAACCTTTTTCGCTATGCCCCCCACTGTTTATGTTCAAATTCAACTGAACATAATTAAATCTATACATATAAAATTAAAAGATACATTGAACAGAAATAGTTCTTATTACTTATTGCAAAAGGCAACGGTCAAATGCAAATCATTCCTTTTTAGAAGTTCGCAGATTGCTTTGCTAAGCGGTTTTATAGCGACCCTTTGTTTAATGCTTCTTTAACTAATAAGACTTCAAAACCATTAGAAAATATTCTAGATAGAGGTCACACTAAAAACTCTATTCGCTCATATAAAAGAAGATACAAAGAAATAAAAAATGGGCTTAAAAAAACTAAATCGATCGTGAAAACGGAGGTTTACCCATTTTTACTGTCACTTTTATTATGTAGTATTTACACTTTTTAAATTACTCCTGCTATAATTTGTTTTTATTTGCTTATTCAATTAATTTCAAATTTTTCAGTCTTCAAAAAACAAGGTTATTTTCTTAAACATACATACATTTAAATATTTTGACCCTCCCTGACTATTATTGCATCTGATTTACTTAGTATATTTGTTTATTAACCGCCATTGGCAACTAATGGTTTTGCCAAGAATACGGGTGGCATTCATTTCCGTTTAATTCTTTTATACAAAACCTGATCTCACGAAATCCTCTACAAAACAGTTTTAAGCATAGAATTATGATGGTTATGTTAATAGTCTCGTACCTGCTCTATTTATTGGGTTGATAAAACTTCCTAATAAAAACACTTTCAATGTCAAAAAATAGAAATAACAGATGCAAACTTGCAAACAAAACCGATAGGAGCCTTAGATGTTTATTTTTATTCTCTATTTAGTACTTTTAAAGAACATTTTGCGACTTCCTGGCACTAAGGTAGAACGTTTTCCCTGTGATCTGTACGTCCTTCGTTCGAGTCCCAGTTCGGGCACGGTTGTTCTTCTGTTTTACTTGAGAGATGTATGAATTTGCCCTGTATAAAATTGCATTCCAAGCGAATGTGATGAGTGTGTATCTAAGACATACTCTTGTTCCTAGTTGGCGCTACTTAAAACAAGAGACGCACCCTCGGCTTAAAATCTCTAACTGCATCAGCGAGCTTGCCCATGGTAAGTGACATAAGTAAAACTATCAATAACGAAAATTTTGAAAAAAATTATAAACTAAGGAACTTATTAACTATTAAAAATATACAAAGGATGCTCTAGAGATAGAAGATACTTTTTGGACAGCACAAAAAAATACATAAACATTTGGTATACGTGAATGAGAAGGAAAGAATTGGCAAAAAATGCATCATGGAATAAATTAAACATAAAATATAGATACTACTACTAGATAATCTAGATACTACTAGATAATACTACTTGAAATTTCATTACTTACAGGCGTTTTATAATTCCAACTTTGGCGATAGATTTACAATTTTATTCTATTTTCTTTGGCAGAAAATAAGTTAAAAATTCACTAAACATTCTCGCAGTACTGATTCATTTATTTTTTATTCCATTTCCAAATTTGTGAAGTTTGAGTGATGAGTCATCAAAAGCTTGTCAGTTCCTCCGGTTTTCGAAATGGATCGCAAAATAAAACGACAACCGCATTCAGTCAATTTTGTCTTGTTCTTAACTAACAAAAGGCACAGAGCCAATTCACTATTTTGCAATTATTTCAAAGCTCGTGATGTTTGAATAAGTCATCAGTGGATACTATTCCTCATTTGTATCCCATTTTTAAGATGCATCGCAAAATAAACCAACCGTTTCCAACATTTTTTTACTAATTTTGACTTTTAATGCATAGCTAACCAATCAGAATAGTCTATGTTTAGTATGCAAATAGTACTTTGATTTAATCTTATAAGGTTGATCGTTAAAGCCAGAAGACGTGACTGATATTATATTATATTTGACTGATATAATATTATATTTGACTATTGAACTGATATAATATTATATTTGACTATTGAAGTAGACCGGTAAATTTTGAAATCTTTATATAAAATGCTATGAAATAGAGAATGTAACTTTTATTACAAATTTGAAGAATAAATGCTTACAAATGTCCATTCCTTGATTTTTAGTGATTTTTTGGATGCCATGATCAGGGCCAAGAGGAGTTTTCGTCGGTATATCAACTGTAACATCAAAGAAAATAAACCAGAAATAGTACCTCATCACTAAATATTGTCGCCTATCGAAGGGATACCCAAATCTACATTAGAAACATTTGGAGATCCTTTATTTGTTGTTTAAATATCAGGCACTTGTTTGCATTATATACTATGATTCTCGTCGGAATTGTTTGGCATAAAGGTGTTATCTTCAAAACTCTTTACTTCTGAAGAATCCAAGATATTCCAAGAGCAAAAAGTGCGGAAAGGAAACATTTTGTTTAAGATCTAAAAAAGTCACCCTGTAATATTTACTATATGCATTTATTAAAACAAGTAATATAAAAAAATTAAGACAAATCCTAAATAGGTAAAAAAAGAAAAATATATATATTAATTACTTTTTATTAAATAATTATAATTAACAAAAATATGTATATGCGCATGACAGAATCATAATATTAAGTGGTAAACTAGAAAGATAACTTCTCAATCTCCTTCTCGAAACGTAATTCAATCTTCTCAATGTTAAATTCATGTTGGAGAAGTGACCAATCATTGGTGACAAAGGAAGGAGTAAAACGGAGAGGAAGGGAGTGAGTAAGGAGAAAAATTGGAATGGAAACTAACGCTTAAAACTTCTTCCATTTAAATTTTTGAGAAAAATCCTTTCTTCTAACCAATAAGCCACAACTGGAAATTCACTCTCGAAAATCATTTGGATAAAACATATACTTAAAGCAAAAATTATCAAGAAATTATTAATTTTTGCCAGAATTGAGCTCACATTATTAACCTTTACGCAAATTTTTTTTTAAATCCTCGCCTTTCACCAATCGAGCTACTGTTTTCTGATTTCCATTTTCATTACAAACTTCTAAAACTCTATTTAAAGTACTAAGAAAGAAAGAAATTTAATAAATGAATTAATATTGGAATAAACAGTATTAATATCAAGGGCCATCCACCACAAGTTTAGAAAAGTGTTTTTGAACTTGAGTGTATAAATAAAAAGTATTTTATTAACGACTAAAAATTTGAACAAGATATATATATATATATATATATATTCCCACTATTAGTTCAAACTCTCCCGATATATATATATATATATATCGGGAGAGTTTGAACTAATAGTGGGAATTGAAAAAGAGCAAAAAAAAAAAGGTTTTCCTTTTTAAAACTCAATATTTCTATAATTCGCTTATATAAAAAAGGCTCTATCCCAAAAATTATTGCTATCACAATAGATGAACTTTAATTGTTACTATGAAAAATAATGTTCGATTACTGTTATGCAGTTTTTAGATTGTAACAATGACTAAATAATAACCAATTGTTCTAACAATATTGCAAAAGCGTAACAGAGTAAATAGGGATGTATTGATTCATTATTTGCTTGTTTCTCTTGAGATACGGTGAGCTTTGCTTCGATTGAAAATCGACGTGTGATATTTCAAAGTGCTTTTGATTTTAAAAAAACTGCAATTAAAAATGACGAAGGAGATTGTAATTTTTGTTGGCTTTTTGGTCCACTTGTTGTGGAATTGTTTCGAAATATTCTGCAATTATAACTTTTGGTACAGTTTGAACTTTTTTCCTTATGTGGTTTTCTTCATGATTTTACAACATTTGGACTCCAAACGCACCTGGACACACGATGTGGCTTCGCAAACCGACATTGATTGGACTGGAGTGAAGGATGTGTCCACTCAAACGGATGATTTGGCTATCAGCGATGACAGTTGCATCACAAAAGTTTGGATGTATATTGTCGCTTCTTGCAAAACGTATCTTGACGAATTGTTGGCTGAATCTGAAAATTGATAATGAATCAGCTATGATAGTTTAAAGACAAACTCCAGTCCAATATTTGCTATTTATATTCAAAATGAACTGTTACAAAAAGCTTTCTGGACCAAACAGCTCCAATTCTTCTGCATTTTCTTCTTCTTTTCAACTGAATGGCACGCACAATATAAACTTTTTGGAACCTTTTATTTTGGAAACTCCATTACAAAGAGACAGTTACAATTAAAAACCATCGAAAAATAGCAGGACCTAAACGGAAATAATTTCTGCTCACGTAGAGAAACAATTTAATTAGGAATTCTTCGAATACTTGATATCTCCTCGTCATTTTTTGAGTATTTCATAAATGCTCTTGTAAATATTGTACATAAAGTTTATTTTTATTATTTTGTTTGTATATATGTTACCACTGAGGACTCTTATTTTTATTATTTTGTTTGTACATATGTTACCACTGCGGACTCTATTTTTGTATGAAGATAAACAATTTCTTCTGACATTGCGAAGATACTTATTCAACTGTGACTGTACGAAGCCTTATGAAGGCACCCCGAACTATGACATTTAGGTCTGCTTCTAAAGACCAAACCGATTTTGACTTCTGCCTCAGTGAGGTATCCCGGACTTTGACTGCGAACACCTAATCTGAAGAGTGAATGAACATCCAAGACCAGCATCTGACATTTGGAACTTTTTGAATGAACTGATATCGTAAGTTGTGGCACCACAGCTCTGGCACTGACTTCTGGCTGGACATCTGGTGGATCTTCAAGAACACACGAGACTGAATCTGACTTCTCGGCATCTTCCGACTCGGCAACGGCATCTCTGAAGCTTCTTTCTTAGAACAATAAGAACATGTATTACTCCCTGTTTTGATAAATAGTGTTTTTTTTTTCTTATAATAGTCAAAAATATTTCAATAGCTGGTTCACTCAAAAAATAAAATTTCGGCTTCAACCACATACATGTGTCTTGTTTTCTTTATTTTATAAGTTTTTCACACTACATCTATTAATCGCCTTTAGAGACCACAGCATAATTTCATAAACTTAATAACACTCCCTACTTTGCACCATTAAAACTTGCATAGTATTCCATTTTTATTAAGCTGGAAGCCTTTGTATTTATAATAAACAAATAAATTAAATAAACTTAAAAATTTTGAAAAATAGAAATAAAAATTAGTTTCTTAAAAATGAGGTAATATTTTATCTGAATTTTGAGATATTAACCGAATGAAAATATGTCAAATGCTCTGCATTTAATGATTTATAAAATTTACATTCCTTTTTTTATTAAAGTTTCTAAAATATTTTGGAAAATTAATCTATTAAAAATGTAATATTTAATAAACTATTTTGAAAAGTCTTCAAATTAATTTAATTGATTCTCAATGAATTCTTAGTTACCAGCTACACTCAAAACAACAACATTTTGTTAAGTTTTTAAATAGTCGAAATTATTTTTAAATTTTAAGAAAAGTCTCTTTGAGCTGCAAATTCCCAGGCTAAAAAGTAAATAAATAATAAATACCAAGTTTGGCAGCTTTAGGTAAAAAAATTTGGGCTATAGAGCCTTAATGTACTTCAACAGATGTATGCACACATTCATCTTTTTATTGTTTTAGATATGAATTAAGTTTTGATGCATTATCGAATGAAAATGTACCAAATATTACGCCTCTAAGGAGGTTAATTCTTTCTTTTAGTACGGTCGTACATTATAAGAGTATTTTGCAGAGTTAATCTCTTGAAGATTAAAGATATAATGATATTTTATTATAGTGATGCATATTTCCAAGTGAGTTTAAAATATTTATACTTTGATTACTTAATTGGTTAGGTATATTTCTTGAAAAAATTATCTTTGGGTAAATTATGTTCAAGAAAGAGGCTGAAATAAAGATGCGCCGAAAGTAACGAAAACAAAAAAAAATTTAAAATTCCTTGTCAATGCAAATAGATTTTTTAAAGATAATTAATGTAAGTAACTATTTTTAATTTCAGATACAGAATAAAAATGTTTGAAGTAATTGAGTTGACTCTCATATCAGCATTTAAAAGTATTGCTTTGAAACTTATTTTAATTATAGTTTTAAAAATTTCTACAAAATAGGAAAGGAAAGTATATAACTGATTTTTCAGAAACGATGATATTTTGAATAAAATTGGTTCTTCAGTGATAATAAGCTCCACAATTATTCAAGAAAAATGCTGATATGCAAATTATTGTTATTAAAGTTTAAAAAATCATCAAATGTTGAAAAAAAGTGTCAGATTATTTATAACAAAAAATAATTATGCATCAGATTTGTTTGCTCTGTGTCTATATTCAACAATTTGTGCATCAGGTTTAAGTAATTTAAAAACAGTATAATGTCCATAAACATTACAAAAATCAACAAATTTTTGGAGACCGTTTCGGCCGTTTATGAAAAAAAAAAGTTTCAAATACTGTAAAGCGTCGTCATGATTACCAATCGAGAATCTATCACTACACATATAGAGTCTTTTTTATCAAAATCCCTTGAAATGTGTATGCGAAAGAAAGCAAGAAAGCTGATGGGAAAAACGTTATTGATTTTTTAACGTATTTATATTGTTCGCGTTTTTCATCGGATATATTTTGAAAATGAAAATGATTTATAATCAGGTTTAAAGAACAAGTTGTTGGTACAAAACTTCTTCGTGGTAAGAAGTAAATTTCGTTTATTCACAGCATTTAGTGACGTTTCCATCCACTCAAGAAACGGACTGAAATTACGAAACCACCGGCAATAATTACTACACTAATTAAAGGTAGAAACCACTCGTAAAATTAAGTTTTCTTAATGGGGGAGGAAAGTGAGAAACCATTGAAGACGGATCTATTTACTTTAATTTAAATTACTTTGAAAAGCCCATTGAAATTCTTGCTATGAAGTGTTCTGTAGAATTTACTCATTATATATTCCATTTTTTTATACTCAATTTATCTAAAACAAGTAATTAAAAAAAACTAAATTAAGTTTATTCCTACTGAGGTCCAATAGGAAATTTTTTAAATTACTTTTTATTAAATAATTACAATTAATATAAACAATTTATCAAAAAATGATTGATTTTCGCATGAATGGAACTCGTATTCTTCGCCTTCACACGAAAAATTCTGAAATCTTTGCATTTTACAGTTTGAGCTACTGCCTGTCGATTTCAATTTTCATTGAAAGCTGCTAAAGCTCTATTTAAAGTATTAAAAATGAATGAAATTAAATGAATGAATTAGCATTTGAAAAAACTGTATTAACATAGAGTGCCATCCTCTACAAATTTAAATAATGTATTTGAACTTGAATGGATGAATAAAAACGATTTTAACAACTACAGAATATTTGAACAAACTATGTATAAAGGGAGTGTGAAATAATAAAAGTAATTGAAAGAGTGTTAATTCTTCCACTTAAGCAAAGGTTATTAGTTATTTACAATACTATCTCTCTCAGGCGAAAGCAGTTATCTATTAAAATACTGTAGCTTACAAGTTAACCCTTTCAATTCATGAACAGTTTATACATTAAGTTCAGCTCTTATAACATAGAATTTTAAAGATGAATAAAGAATTCAATTTTAAACCAATGAATGTAAACATGAATTTCTATTGGCTTTTTAATTAGGAAATCTTTTCGTGAGCAAAGAACACAAGTTCAGAGTCATCGTTCTTAATGTGCTGGATATAAAGCTGAATTTATATTCTGTCAGTTATAAGACGGAAAGTAGGTAGCGCATGCGCAGAAAGGCTGAAAATTGCTGTTCGATCCACGGCAAGTAATGATCCCGACGGGACAACAACATGCCGCTGCATTGTATTTTCTTCTGACTGCGCATTCATTTATGGTATTTAGAGGGTGTGTTTTCTTAGCATGAAAATATTTGTCACTTATCAGAGATTAATTCCGACATTTTGGCTCTGTGTTCTTTCTGATGAGTGAGAGTGTGTTTCTCATTTTAGTTCATATTTTTCTATAGTTTTTCCAAATTCAGATATGTTTACCTTTTTTCTATTTTTCATTTGTTTATTTTTTGTGTAAATATTCATCTTGAATAACTGAACATGCGCTGTCTACAGGCTGTACTATAACTGAATGAACGTAAATCCTACATAATATGCGCAATTTCAAACTATTATTTGGGAATAAAGAAATATGAGATAGCCAAAATAAGGCTCTACCCCAACAGTAAATATATATAATAAAATAAAATATTGAAGAGATATAATTTCTATTATTTTCTGTGTAATCGCGCTTTGAAATGTTTTTTGAATATTTCACACGCTTTCGGATGTAGGTGTAAAAATTCCCTTTTCTGAACTGACTTTAATGATGATCCAACAGATTTAATGTGAAGAAATAGTGCATACAGGTTAAAGCAAAATAAATCAATTAAGAACTTGGTAGTAGCTTTAATGACATTTTAATAATATATTCGCTTGATATGAATATACAATCTTTTAAAAATTAAGAAGAAAAAATCATGAATTGTTGCTTTTTGGCATATTGATTTTTTTTTTTAATTTTAAATTAATTATTTCATATTTTTTGTTCTTTCAATAACATTTTGCATTGAAATTTCGTTATCACTAAACTAGATTAGCAATTCATGTAAATCGCTAACATAATTAAGTTATATAAAAGGGAATTATTAGGTGAGTCCAGCAAAAAATATAAAACAAACAAAAGGAATCCCAGAAAAAAATATATTTAAGCCGATAATCCGAAACTTTGTTACACGAAGATGGCCTTCTTGTCCGTAGCAGCGTCTGGCTTGATTGCATTAACTTCTGCATTCTGTGGATTAAAGATATTTATGTAGCCTACAGAAAAAATGCCAGTCAAGCAACCATGTCGTTTAAAAGTATTATTTATTCAGCAACACTAGTTCTCTACCGCCCGTTCTTATTATAACACTAGTTCTCTACCGCCCGTAAATATAGTTTACAAATCTACAAAATAATATTAAAGTAATGCAAAGTGTGAGATACATTCTTTAAATGTGAAACATAATATTCAAATACAATATGTACTCCCGAGCAGTGCGCGTATTACAACCAGAATTTAAAATGAGGAAAACGTACTTGGAAAGCTTTTTACGAGAAATAATAAATAAATAAATAAATAGATCCAAAGAGACGTTGTCTGCATTTAAATTATTTAGCTCGAATTTCAGATTCATTTGAAGGAGCATGAAACAAAAGTTCGTAAAGGTAGATTTTAATATCTCTGAATTGTTAACTTATTGTTTAAAGTTACATCCCATCTATGAAAAAAGAAAATACATTAATGATGCCAAACTAATAATAGAAAGGTAAGAATATAAAATTGGATTTTAAATGAAGTTTACATGGGCGATTATTGGGGTTATGGAGTTTACTGGAGTTGAGAGAGCAGATTCCTAAGGAAATATTTCTACACAGAAAAATTTAAGCCGCATTTATTTCAATAAATTTTTTAAAAACATTACAGTTATTTAAATGTTGAAGGAGAGATGAAATTGATTCAAGGCAAAATAAGTTACTGGAATCTTCCAAAGGGAAATGAACGAAGAAAAGCATTGATATTATCAATAAAATAAGAATTCTAAAACATTTTTACTTAAGCAAATTTTCAAAAACCATGGCAGTTTTAAGGCCTCTCAGGTCAAGTAGGTTTGTGGGTGAACAGTTGGCACGATTCTGCATATTATCGAAGAGTATGAACTTTGAAACAATCAACTTGAATAACGACTTTTTGGTTGAATGAAAATGGTACTGAAAATATTAATAAAATTCAGGCTCATCATGCCAGAATATTATGATGTTTTGGAGATGAGGAGTTTAGCGTCAACAAAAATCCGTAGGCGAAAAAATAAAAAAATTATTATCTGCAGGAGCATCTCGAAAATCCAGCTTTTAATAACGCGTTGCCATCCCATTTACAAAAGATCTGATTTAAAAAAATATAAGTTAATGACTGCAGCAAATAAAGCCTAGAAAAATGTCATTTTGACCACGTGATTATATGAAATGAAATAAATAGGAAACGTGATATTTTTTTAACAATCACTGCAAGACGTTTTTTTTGGGGGGGGGGGGATCGTTTGCAATAATAAAGTTTTTAACTGAATGAAGCAACTAAAATGAATAAAAATATAATTCAACTTGCACTGTGCTTGGCCGTTCAAGAAATGATGTTCCGACATGATACATTGAAATATACATAACAGATTTCATTTTAATTTTTTCCCCCTTTTGTACCCAAATGCTCATTAAAAAGCATTTTTTTCTGTCAAGAAATATCATTTTCACCCCGTATGGCCTGCTACGTCTGTCGATAATATATTAATCATTCAAACAATTCTCAAGGTATAAGATCAACCTACAACATCAATATTCTTTAAATGTTTGAGAAGAGTATTTTGAAATTTAATATGTACTTTTTTTAATGATTTTTCCTTAATTTATTGAATAATGAATTTTTTTCGTGATAATTTCTAAATATTAGGGCACAAAAATAGTTTTTAAACAATCTTAACATTTAAAATATTATCTTTTTAATATTATTAATTTAATAACTGAGAAACTTTTCTTGACAATCTTTTAAATATATTTACTGTCCACTTTCTAATAATCAATTACGATATTGCACAGAAATGCAAATCATTATTTTCCATTTCCTCAAATATTTGATCGATGGTGTAATTATCCATCCTAATTGAGAGCTAGGAAATAGAAGAAACCTGTTCGATATCTAAGTAATTTGGAAGAAAATTAAGAAATTGAAGATATAGTCTCTCAATAGATGAACCAAACATCTAAATTTATAAGCGTTTTGATGTTATAGGACTTTATTTTAGTATACAAGCATAATGCATGAAAAAATGATTCTATAATGCATGATATAATACATGCATAATGCATGTATAAGGAATCTATAATGCATGATATAATACATGCATAATGCATGTATAAGGAATCTATAATGCATGATATAATACATGCATAATGCATGTATAAGGATTCTATAATGCATGATATAATGATTCGACAATGATTCTATAATACATGCATAATGAAGTATATAATGATTCTATAATGCATATATAATGATTCTATAATGCATATATAATTATCTTATATTG
>JAOUZG010039747.1:1926233-1965979 GCA_026289955.1 Argiope argentata | reverse complement strand
ACATGACATAATGATTCTATAATGCATGATATAATGCATGACATAAGGATTCTATAATGCATGCATAATGCATGATATAATACATGACATAAGGATTCTATAATGCATGCATATTGTATGATATAATGCATGACATAAGGATTCTATAATGCATGCATAATGCATGATACAACAAATGCATATTGATTCGATAATGCCTGTATAGAATGAACCAAACAGGCAATAATATATAAGCTAATAAAATAATTTTATTTTACAGTTCAACTAAAATAATTTTCTTACGAGAAACATATACATCAAGTTATGCATTTGTAAAAAAAAATTCATGGAAACTAAACATGGAAAAAACTTCCGATGAACCAGATGGAGGTCCAAGGAGACTAGTAAATGAATATAGTTCAAAGATGTATTTTTATAGACTTCCAAAGTTTTAATTTTGAATTTCTGATGGTGGGAGGGTTGTGTGTGTGTGTTTATGGGTGGGTAGGAATAAATACGATGAAAATAACAGCAGCTACGCCCTCATTGACGTAATTGCTTAAAACCAATCGTTTTTAATTTTTAAAATTTAAAATAACAGGACAATCTTTTTACACTTGATTAATTCAGAAATTTTAAAAATATTTTAGCGAAATGGATTCATTTTATTTATTTGTTTGACTTGCCGTCATGCATGTGCCGTTTTACACTTTGCTCCTTGCCCTAAAAACAATAATAAGCAAAATATTTGTTCGTTTAAAAGGGTAAAAACTTCACAATTATTAATAAAATAAATATATGCTTATATAAATATTAACACTCTACAGGCCAGATCTTTTGATCTACAATGATCAAATTCGGCACATGTATGTTTTCGGGAATTAAAATGGACAATTTTGAGAATTCTTTTAAATTTTAATTACATTTTTACTTAATTAAAAAGGAAATTGAATTTTGGCAGTTTTCTCCGATAACTTACGAAAATATTATAGCTCAAAAATAAATTAAATGCTCTTCTAAGGTTATATATCATTTTAATGACACGAAGGTAATAGCCGTGCAAATTTCTCCAAAATTCGGGGAAAAAAAATTTTTTTAAGTATTTTTGTCGAATTTTGGTTGTAACTCTAAAATTTCAACCTTCTTGTTCATTAATTATTTATTTGCCTGCTTTTTTTTCTTTTTTGAAAGTTAAAGGAAAATGTATTCCTTTAAGATTTATAAGGTATATTACAGTATGAATAAATAAGCTGAAAGCTCACGTGGAAAAGTAATGTAGTTTGATAAGCGCACATTGAACATTAATTACCATTTTTTAAAGATTTATTTATTATAAAAAAGAAAGATTGGAAGTTACAAGAATTGAGAAGTAATTTTATTCCTTTTAGATCAGGGACGATGCATAAATATTGTTAGAGGTGCTTTCCTATTGGTGGAATTAAATTTACTCACTCTAATTTAAAATAATGGAAACGACTTACACGGAAAGACTGAAGAGACTACTGTAACTACTTCAATATAATAACTGCTCAAGAGGAATTAAAGTAAAAGTACACAAGGGCCGAAAAAATGAAAAAGGCATTGAAATCCTCAAACGTAAGTCTCCTTTTATGTTGAAGAAATTATACTAAAGCGAACCATATTGTGAATTTTAATTTACAAAGATAATCTTATTATAAAAATCTTCTCTGTAAAATATGCAAGTTTCTGAAGAAAGTAATGCTTTTTTTCCCTCAAAGATATTCGAGTTATTTTTCAACCCTCTCATAAAATATGCATATCCGTCAGAAAGTCTGTAGATTTTAGAATTGATGTAACAGAGAACAGTTTCCTTATGCTATCTTAAATAAAGTTTTTGCATTTAAATTCATTAATAAATTCTTTTCAATATTCAAGCAATTGAAACTGAAAATCAAATAATGATGGCAGTCATATTTTGATTAATCAGTGCAACTTATCATAATAATTAATAGGGAAATATTCTCGATATACACTGCTCAAAACATTTAGGGGAGCAAGCAAAAAAATCAAGAAAACTGTGCGAGACAGCCACGTATTGGCATACAATGGGTAGTACACGCGTATCCATGCACAATACAGAGAAAAAAATAAAACAATGTGGAATTAAGCTTTAATTCTTTGAAAATATGGAAAAAATATGAAATGATGATTTAGGGCAACAATTTGGTTACATGTAAACGATAAAAAAAGGCTCTGAATAGACATGATGCATGAGTTTTAATAGGGCGTGTGGTCTCCTCGAACATCTAAGACTGCTGCACACCTGTTTGCCATGGATGCGATGAGGTTATCGATCAGACTTTGGAGAATACAGTTCCATTCCTCAAGAAGTGCAATCTCCAAGTCTGGGACATTCACAGGTGACCTTGGTCGTTCAGCAATGCGTCGGCCATGTTCACCTTTCGAGCATCCCCCAATCGAGCATGTCCCAAACATGCTCGATTGGATTCAGGTCCGAAGAGTACGCTGCCCATTCCATACGCTGTATTGTTTCAGCTTCAAGCATGTTCTCCACCAGACGAGCTCTATGCGGTCGGGCATTATCATCCTGGAAAATAAAGGAATCACCAATGGCTCAAGCGTAAGGAATGACATGAGATCGCAGTATCTCGTCTGCATACCTGCGGCCCTTCAAAGTGCCATACCGAATGATATTCAGGTCCGTACGTCCGCCTATGCTGATTCCACCCAATACCATCCAACCAGCTCGTCTGTATTGTGACCTTTCACGAACGAATGCGGGGTTATTTCGAGTGCCCCTCTCCCGCCATACCAGAACACGTCGAGTGTCACACTCCAGACTGAATAGGGACTCGTCTGTAAACAGCACTTGGCTCCAATCATGTTGCTACCAATCTCGATGTTCAGCAGCTCATCTTCTTCTGGCCGCATGGTGGCGTGGGGTCAACGGAATGCAGACTATTGGCCTACGTGGATAGAGCCCTCCTCCATGAAGCCTATTACGTACTGTTTGGCTGGACACCCTTCGTCCTGTTGCCAAGAACAACTGTCTTTGCAGCTGAGTAGTATTCTCTTTTCTGTTTCGACGGGCTGTTAACCGTATATACCGGTCATCAGTTGCTGTAGTGGCGCGTGGCCGACCTTGCCCTGGTCGACGTCTAACATTTCCTGTTTCTTGGAATCGATTCCACAGCCTTGCAACAACACTTCTGACGACTCCAACAGCGTCCGCGACACTCCGTTGTGTTTGGCCTGATTCCAGTCGGCCTATGACACACTATGCCATGGATTCCGGTAAATCACGTTGTTCAGACATTCTCATAAGCTTGTCTCAAAAACAGAAAGACTGCGCAATCAAATTTCACAGTTACGGCAATAAAACAGACGTTTCTGCAACATCCCGATTTCTGGCCTTATGTGCTTTTTCTGGTTTTTGACGTCATGAACTTTGATTTGCATATAAAGTTTTCTTCTTCCGTTTCCTGGCAGTTTGTAATTTATGGATGTTTCATTTTATGTTACTTATTGGTAGACATCTTTGTGTAATTCTGTTAAAACGATGTTCTCCCCTAATTGTTTTGAGCAGTGTATATTTACTGTCATTGTTTGCCACGTACTGTTCTACGGAAATTTGCTACTTTGATTTCTAAATTTGACTATTCATTAGCCGCGTAGAAAAGTAATATCCACTTAGTAGATATATATCGCATATATTTCTCTGACACAATATATTTTTCTATCTTTAACAATATCATTTTGACATAATTATCTTGATATAAATTGCTTGAATCCAGATATTTTTAAATAGATCAACACCAAACTGATGATTTATAGGAATTGGCAAATTTAATAGAAACAATACAATTTATGTTTCCTCCATTTAAATAAAAATAGCGATAGTGAAGGATGTTTTAGAAATGTTTATATTCCTCCCCTGCAACGTTTCTGCTGTTTTTGTGGTGTAGTCTTAGTCCTAAGTGAAATTTCTTAATTCTTTCATGATTTTAATTTTTGCAAAATTTAAAAACCACTTTACGAATACATAGAAATGTGAAACTAGTGTTATATGAATGCAAAACATAAATAATCATCGCCTTATCAAATAATTGCATAAAAAATATTATATCGAAGAATGTGGACTTCGGCCTTAGTTTCTGTATTTTTTTTTCTTTTGCATATAAACATAAAATTACTGAATACACCTTTGATGTCAGCTAACCTCCTCTCATATCCTCTTTTTTGAAATCAAGACTCAGAAACCCTTTTTTACTGTATTTCTTTTGCAACATTCTTCACAGCCTTTCCTACTCCAACCATTATAGCAATTTTTATTTCAGATGAAAGCTCTTACCTCTCCTATGCATCATCGAGGGTCGGTGCCCTCCATCTCGCACTATTTTCGAAAGAAATTCCAAAATAAAACTTTGTAATAGCCTACTTGTCTCAATAATTGGAACGATTTCGCCTAGTTGGTAGTATTGTTAATTATTCTATATACTTCCAGTTTATTTTAAAAATATAATTTAAATAATAACTCTTCAATGATTGTATGCATAAATATAAATCATCGATAGCTATTAAAATTTTTAGAGCTATTTCGTAAATAACTATTTTGAGGTAAAGTCTTTTTGATTTGTTTTTAATCGATGCTTTATTTTCTTCATTTTTCAAATCTGGAATGGGTCCAAAGTTTTCGGCAATTTTATTTTCTTCACAAGAGGAAAATCATTAAACAAAAAGAATAAAGATGGCTTAAGTTTTATTCTGAAATTTGATTTTTTACAGAATTAAAACAATTAAATATAAAGAAATGGATAAATTTCCAAGTCTCAATAAAATTTTCAATAATCTATTACGAGCACATTTATAAACTACTATCTGCCTCTAAAATTTGACAGGTATGATTAAATGTATTGTTCAAACTGTAGATTACAATCTCGTAGAATAAACAAAAATAATCTTCCTATATAGTAAATTCGTACTAAAAAATGGGATTTTTAATTATATTTTTAGAAAAAATTTAACGAAAATGTTAACACTTTTTTTCTCTATTATTTCAACGCATGTTATTGCAAAAACGGAATAAAAATTGTATTCCATCTTTGGTTAAAAAATGGGAAAATAAAAATTCCATTTTTATTCCATTCTAAATATCACTTTGAAAACCAAAAGTAAGCTTTTAAATGCTTATTTTATTTCCACATATTTTTCTTCTAATTTTAATACAATTATAACAATGTTTCTTTTTCTAAGTACAATAATATATTTCAGTGTTTTCATTAAAAACGGACAGTTCTCTTACATTGCCTTACGATGGCCTTATAAACAATGTTATCGCTGCTAAATGAATGAGATTAAATTTTAGAAATAAAGTAAAGACATATGTATCAAACTTAAAGCAGTATCAAGTCAATATATTTTAGTCTTAAAAATTGAATCATTCTTACAATTTAAAATGATTCTGCGACTATCGATTGAAAGACGACACTATAAAAACATTGTTATCAGTTTCGACCTTAAAAAATGGATTGAGATCATATATTGCAAACGATTTTTTCTAATAATTAGCATATGCGAAACATTTCGTTTAAAAAGATATACGGATAAAAATTTAATAAAAGGGTAATAAAAAAACTATCTAATAGAACACTTTTACGTCCAGGTATGCTTTTGTTCCAAAAGAATTCAGATGCAAAATAAATTCAAAAATAATACAAAAAAAACCTTTTCACTGCACTATTTCCATTCCGGAGAAGAACATAAATAAATAAAATGCAAAAGCAAGAATTCCGGAGACAGAGAGGAAGAAGATTATTCGGAATATTTTACAGTGTTAATACATTCTGTATTTCATGCGAGACAGCCAGGATCCAGAACTTCAAAGAACATAATTTACATATTTCTTATTTGCGTGATTTTGTACAACGTGAAAGTTTTTCGTACTTCGCTTGTTTTCATGCTTCTTCATGTTTTCATGTTCGTATTTGTTATACATCTTTAAGTCGATTCGAACTCACACTTTTTTTTTCGTTTTCGCTTAATTCACATTTTCGGATGCCAGATTTTACAACATAACTCACGCGCCATCTTCATTCTTTTTACTACTTTTTATATGGAAAAACAGGTTGCTCGTATATAGAATAAAACAAATAGAAAAACAGGACAAAGCACGATTGTTTTCCGATATTTTTTTCTTTCCATTCTCGATAAGAAATACAGCTTTCGAGCTGTTTTTATTACTATTTCGGAAATCCCTGTTGTCAGATGTGATCTATATACATTTTCTAGTTATTCAAAAGGAGAATAAAAAATTTAGAATGTTGTTCAAGCGATCATGAAATCTCCGAAGCACATTTTCATGTCATAAATTCTTTTCAATTTTCTTTTCAGATTTTAATGCTGCTAATAACTCTTTAGAAAAGTGACATTTATTCTGGTATAATTTGAAAGTAATGCATTTGATTTTTATATATTTTACAATTCAAGATTATTTTTTTTGCAAGTGCATTTACGTTTCTTTGATTTGTTACTGTTGAAGATGATTGGAACATCATGGCTCAAGGATAATGCTTAGTGATGCTCTGCCAATCAAATTGTACTCGAAAAATAGGAGGCATGTATTTGATTTCATTTTTTCATACCAAATGTATGATTTTTTCTGTAATCTTGTGCCAAAATTTCAATTCAGAGATTCTAGTATAAATTTGTAATTAGTCAAGCAATGTCACAAAATATTTATGTGCTAAATAATTCAAAATTCAGAATGGTCATTCTACTAATTTATTTTAAAAAAGCGTTTTGAAAGATATAACTTTTGGCTGAGAGAGTAATACACGAAGATCAGTAAATGTGAAAAGGAATTAAAAGTTGCGGCGTCCTGGCCCAGAGGTATCGCGTCTTTCTAGTGATCTAGGCATCCCAGGTCCGAGTCCCGGTGCAGACATAGTTGCTCTTCTGTGTTCTATCTATGAGGTGTGTGAATCTGCCCCCCTGTAAAAAGGGGTTGTGCAAGCGATTGTGATGAGTGTGTAGCTAAGTCGTACTCTTGGCCCTTGTTGGTACTAATTTAAACAAGAGACGCTTATTTTCGGCTTAAATCCGCTGATGCATGAGCGGGAATGTCCATGGCAAGTGCCATCAGTAACAACAGGATTGAAAAGTAGTCATTGTAACCACCATATAGAGTTAACATTGGACTTTGTCAATTTGTACTTAGAAAAGCAAGTCTCTCTTCCTTCTCTAATAATAATGTCTGCTTATTCCTAATATCTAATTCACTAAGCACTAGGTGACATCCATTTTTCTTCTCAAGTGTGTCCATATAAGCTCAGAACAATAGAAACAATCAAGTGACCTTTGATTTTAAAGTGTATAAAATAGTTCCATTACAA
This sequence comes from Argiope argentata, assembly GCA_026289955.1. NCBI lineage: Eukaryota > Metazoa > Arthropoda > Arachnida > Araneae > Araneidae > Argiope > Argiope argentata. Next base: position 1,958,627 of record JAOUZG010039747.1, on the reverse strand, counting down.
TTTCCATTTCCAAACTTTTTCTTGATCAAATCAATCTGTCAAAAAAAGAATACAAAAGTCACAAACTTTATTTCTTTCTTTCATTAAATATACAAATTGCGTTTGCTTAAATACGGTTACGCCATTGAGTTGCCATTTGAAATTCTCAAGTTTGTCATAGTAGCTGAATGAATTCATTCAGATTTTTTAATCAGAGACATCAACATTTCTAAAATGCTTTTCCCGATGGCATTTCCTAATTGTAGAGCGGATTACAAACCAAACTGTTATTATTAAACTTAAGAAAAAATTGCCAAATAAGTTCTGATAGCTGGAAATTATAAAAGGTTTACAGAAGTAAAATACATTTAAATATCTGAACGAATGGGTTTGAAATAATTAGACATCTCGCATTCAATTAGCCCTGAAAGGTAAATTAAGAATTCAAATTAATGTATTTTCATTTATAGGTATCGTTCAAGTTAATGGATGTGTCAAATTATCCAAATTAAAGCAATGCTGCGAATTCGCTAAATCGCTATCAAAATTAACGTTGGGGATAAGGCCCAATGAAATGCCTCGACTCCAGAGGGACCCCCTTTTAATTAAAAACACCAATTCAGATAATTGGAAAATTCGATTAAAAAGCTTATGCTTTGATACACTCATTACTATTGAGCTTCTAAAAACGATCAAAGCTACAATAATTTTCAATCTGGTTATCTTCATGAATGTACGCTGAAAAATATTGTCATTTTTACATCGAAACTGCATCAATTTTTGAAAGATATTATAATTTAAAAAATAGTTTTTTTACTAACTTTTTAACTAAAATCAGAAAAAATATTTTCGTTTTGGGAGGGAGTTTTGCATGCTAAACAAAACGCCAATTTTTATATTTAAATATCTAAAAGTTGCTTTAAACGGAATTTATAAACAGTAGTCAGACATTATCAGAATCTGTGGCGTACCGTAGGCACGTGTCTAGAGTCGCCAGGCTGAAAAGGGGTATTTGGATGACGATTCAAAAGTTATTAGCCGAAATAGAAAATAAAAAAATAGAAAATAAGCAAACTTTATGAACTAAAATAACAGTATCAACATTTTGTCAAATATCATAAGTCAGGCTCCAGTCTATATCTGAATATTCGATTAATTATTGGTACTTTTCCAATTAGCCGGGCGGAAATAAAAATTCTCAAAAGAAATTCGGCATAATTCTACATTATTTGCCAATTTTTCGTTTGCGCCCGGCTAACGAAAAAGTATCATAATATTCTAACACTTTCTATTAAGTAATCATATGCTGTAATAATTTAATATAAAAACATTCATTTTCAAGAAATTAACAAGTCTAAAATAAATCATTAACATGCTGTCATTTATAAAATATTTTGAAAAGGGGAATTAAACAGAATATTTGGATAAATGGGGGAAAGTAATAATGTGCGATATCTTGGTCCATAAAATGCTTACATCCTTCATGCATCAAAACGGCACTTAAAATTTCTGAAACATATCAAATTTTTATAAATTTAAATTGCATGTCCAATATGTAAAGGAAGGTAATATATAGGAATATGTAGCAAATTTCGAAAATCTAAACATTTTTCATTTGCATGATAGAAAAGTAATTCTAATAAAAAATGATTATAATTTTTTACCATTTTTTTTTGGTAATTTAACACATATTTTAAAAATGAACTTTAAAGCAGAAGAGAAGGAAACATAAAAATAATCTAATCAGTTCAAGGGAAAAAATTATTTTTTCCCAACTGTACTACCAGCTTGTTTCAGTATAATCACAACAAAAATACTTGCTGATTATTACATTTCCACCATCAGACAAAGTTTAAATCTTACATTACATATTAAGTCGCAAAATATTAAAAAGGCATAAAATGCCTTAAATGAGTGTTAACTTTTTATATTAGGAGAGAACTAAATACAAAAGATTTGACAAACTGTCCTTAATAGCCCATATATAATGAGCCCAAATGTAAATTTTAAGCATTACATAATTTCTCCTTTTCCTTTGGTTTCTTCGTATGTGATATATAAATATATAATCTTCCACGTTGAGTCAATATTTGTTATATTTTATATTATTTTTATTGCTTCTTTTAATTGTTCCGTTTTTTTAATAATGATTACTATGTATTATTCGCTAATTCGTGATAATAAAGGCATTGATTTGTTTAGTTTAGTTATATTAAAGTCCCGTTTTAAAGCAAAGAAAGGGCTATTTTGAGACGGACCTCGTCATTTTGAACCACGATCAGATGACTAGGAAGACACATGAACAGGCACCTCCCCCTCTCCCACGCCACACCACTCAACCGACAACCTTCTGTTCCGTAGCCCAAGTCCTTACCAACAGACCAATGCCGCTTCAGGACATTGATTCGAACAGATCAATTAAGTATTTAAAGCCTAATTTAAGCAATTGTTAGAAAAAGGTATCACCAAACCTTAATCGACGATACTTTAAAAAAGCATATAAGCAAATGAAATAAAATCTTTTATGCTAGTAATTTGCGCATAAAATTGTATTTTATAATTTTATGCACGAATTTTGTATTCTATTGTATAAAAATTTCATTTCATAGTTTTCTTATCAAGGAGTGTTTTTGTGACTAAGGCGTTAACTTCAAAAAAAAGTTTTGTTCATGATTTTAATGTATTCTTCAATATCTTATTATAAACATTTCGATATTATAATAAATAGTGCAATGGTGATAATGATGCAGCTGCATCAGCTTTACAACGGAAGAAGGGATGCAGTAGTGTCTGGGGGGTATGGACCACTGAGCACCGGAGGGCAGAATGAATTCTAGTTCAAATGCGGGCTTCGCACACATACACTCGCTAGCACATCCCCTCTTCACAGGGGGACACATTCACGTACTCCACTGATGGTACACAGAAGAACAACCATGCTCGAACCGGAAGTCGAACCCGAGACGATCAAATCACGAGGAGGACGTGCTACCTCTGTGTCATGACGTAAGCAAGTTGTGTAATAAATCGCTGTTTTGTTGTACATATTGGTTTCAAAGCTCCGCAGATCAACACTGCTCCAGGCCCTGATTTTGTTCGTTCCTGCCATATGTAGATTGAGTGCTTTGTTAGACATCTTGAAATTATGAATGCTTTTCGCAAATTAACTTAAGATATCCAAAAACATTTATTGGTTTCGTTATCCCATTCTTTATATTTTCAAAAAAAACTTGGTTTGAATTTTATTTAATCTACGATGGCGTGTATACGTTTGATTAAATCAATGAATATGATGGAATAGGTAGGTATAAATTTTTATTTGTCAGCAAGAAATGCATTTCGAAAGTTCAAGTTTATTCTGGGCAATTATCCAGATAAAACTTCATAACGAATATTCCACGGAATCAAACGTTTCAAAACTATCATAAATCATCTCATCTTGAAATTTATAATAAGTTGAAAATTCTATCCACGGTGCATGATTTAAAATATGAACAAGAATCTACGAAACGAGAATTTCGCTGGATTCAAATCTAGTTTTTGGTGGCCCCACAGTGTAAACAAGAGTTGTGGTGTCCAAATATAAATAATTCATGCCAGAGTTGCATTTCAAGAATTTTGTATTAAGAAAACTCAGTATTATTCTCAGTATTATTAGACCTTATTGTAGAATAAAATAATATTTTTATCTTCACATATCAGATTAAAGTAAAAAAAAACTAAAAGAGGATTTTGGAAATTTTCGTCCCTTTCAGTCAGAACGAGAATTAAATACTGATCTTGATTTGAATGAAAATTTTCCTCCATAACAAAAATATGCACCAATCATTCATCTCCTTTGTTTTGTTTAACATTTTTTATGCTTTAAAATTGAATTTAAAAAACATTTTTAAATAGAATTTTTTAAACCCAATATGGTTTAAAGCCATGATGTTTACTAAATTTCGTAGTTGAGGTTTTTGATGATTATTACATTTCTCTTGGCATATATTGAACACGAGAAAATGTGGAAAAGAAAAGACGCTATCTCATACAATTTCGCGTCTCACGTTTATGACGAACCCTAGCACGTGCATTGCCTGCTCCACCCTAGAGGTAAATTGAAGTAAAAATGCAGAGTCTCTAATGTGAGGTGTTTAATTAAGAACAGTTACTCCAATTAGTTGGATGCTATCCCTGTGGGGTACTCCAACTAGCAATGCTTGCAAATGGCCTTGTCTCTTCCAAAATTTTCGTCCATGAAAGGTTTTAGAGGATTTTCAAAAAGATTTGTTACCACATCTTGTATAAATGATGTTTCTAACTCATGTTTGGATCAAAAAAAGATCCTAAGTTTTCACAGGCATGTAAGGAAAAATAAATCCTCGTATGTTTCACTCCTAATGAATGTTCAATCATAGGTTTTTTCACTCCTAAAGAAGAATATATCATATGATTGAATTGTTGAATTAGTTAGTTGATTAATGTCCTTTAGTGTCGTTGGAAATATGTTTGATTATACCACGCCAAGCAAATAATAAAACCGTATACCAGCTGTAAAGACACTCTTATTAAAACATAAAAACAAAGGTATTAACATAAAAATGCATTAAATTTTGCAATGAAATTTATGAACGGACAAGAATGTATTTCTTAACATGATTAATGACATTAAAATAATCAGTCACTGATTGTAATAAATTGATGTGAAACAGGACAAATCGATGCAAAAAAGCTAAATATAATAATAAAGGACAATGACCTTCAAAAATTTAAAAATATTTTGGTTGTAGAACTGTTGGGAACACATCGACGTATAAAATGAAAATATATCTTGCATGTTTTCAACAGTCTTTCTCTGTAGTGGTACTCGTCTTTCTTTCTCTGCTAATTATTTTTAGTATCTCCCGCCTCTTTCAAAACAAACCTATCTGCATAGATGTCTGACAATCCAGATCTCACAATAGTAAAATGCATATAATAGAACCGCAAAAACTTATTTACATTTTAATCGTTTATTTTTTAAAACTTTCTTTGTTGTTGTTTATTGCCATTGCCATAGACAAGCCAGCTGATAAACTCAGCGACTTTAAACGTCTCTTGTTTCAATAGCTCCATCTAAGTCCAACAGTATGTCATATGTTTTACAGCTCTTTTCACGGGGCGGACTTCCTTCGTACATATCAACCACAGATCCTAATTTAGATTTGAATCAGAGAACGATCATTTCTGATCGAGTACTCCTATTGCTATTGCATCAACTTGAAGGACTTTGTGAATAGGACAGATTTAAACAAGCACCAGCCACCATGTACACGAAAAGTCCTCGGCCGGCGAGGTCCAAACTTACAACCCAAGGAGTGAGATTCCAACACCCTATTAATCAGGCTATCCCGCCATGAAGCATTCTGGAATGCCTAAGATACCCCTATGATGCGCATTCATCCAATATTTTTGTATTTATGGAGAATATCAATTCAAACAAAGAGATACTCTTACCTTATCGACGACTTCGATGTCGCACTTCGCCTGAATGAGTAAGCTCAGAATTTCAATGTGGCCCTTGGAAGCTGCCCAGTGCACCGGAGTACGATCCAGCTGGAAAGAGAGAGCGGAAATTGAGGCATTCCTTTTTATGTTTAACTTCGTTATACAGAGGGGGGGGAGTCATGGTTATCATTTTGGGTTGGTATGTCCTTTAGATAACTGTTTTTTTAACTTTAAAAGTTAATATAGATACATAGTTTTACATTTCAAAAAATACATACCTAAGTTTATTTACATAGTTCTTTCCTTCTATACATGTGCGAATTCAATTCCGAAATGCTTTTTACTACGATAACGCTTATCATCTGGCATACTATTTATAAATTTCGATATGTTTATATCCAATACACGTGATGGAGCAATGTTCAAAAGGCTCTATAGAACAAAGATCACATATTCAACAAATCTGGCACGTTGTTATTTCTTGGATAGTAATGGCAGATTTAAAAAAGTTATTTTAAAATTTTAATTAAATTTTTGAAGTTTTTAAAATATTAATGTTAAACTAATTGTTTTCAAATATTAACGTAATTCCTTACTAACGTGTGTGTGTGTAACTGTGTATATATGTGTGCGTTTGTCGTGTACGTTAGATCTTTATAGAACAGACAAGCTTGGCCTACAATTACTAAAATTGGCCAATATATTGTACGGTAAAAATGTACATCTCGGAGATTGATTTTTTATTTGAAATTTTATTTAATTAAAATGCAAGCAAAATATTAATATTTTTTTACCATAATTTCCGAAAATATTACTACAAGGAATTAAGTTTCCGTCATTTTAAAATTTATCTTATCGGTGATACCATTGAACTTGCTTTTAGAAATCAGAAATTATATTAGTCGCGATTTTTTTTCTGAACCTAAACAATTATTTCATCAAAGTTATATTATTTATTTATTTATTTATTTGCTTCTCCTCCCTGAATTTATTTCCCCATAATTTTCACAACTTATTTGTGGCGCTTCGTTTGAACTCACACATTATTTTTAACCTTAAATCCTTTTGTTGTTTCTAATGGCACTTGCCATGGTTAGATGACTCACTCAGCGATTTTAAGTCGATAGTGCGTCTCCTGTTTTAAACAACTCCAACTAGGGCCAAGAGTACTTCTTAGCTACTCACGCATCACATTCGCTTGAACAGCCCCTTTTTGCAGGGGGGGCATATTTACACATCTCACGGTTAGAATAGATAAAGAACCACCATGCCAGAATCGGGACTCAAGTCCAAGATGCTCAAATCACGTGGAATACACTCATCCTCTATGTCAGGACGTCGGCTCAAGTACTTTTTAATGGGAAAAGTTATATTGTTTACTGAAAGAACTGGTAAAACATTTCACTCTAATTACTGAAAACAAAATAGTATCTATTAACTTGCACACAAGAGGAATGTATACTTAATATCTCACAGAGCACATCATAGTTGTAAGATTCAAATTAATTAAGTAAAAATTTAAAATGCTGCGCATTTGGCCATTTTTGAAATTTTTGGCCGTTATTACCTGCCTTTGGTGCTAAACCATCCGAGAAACTGCAAACATCAATTTGTATATAAACTGGAATAATCAATCATTCATCTTTAATAGTTGATTTTAAATGCTATATAATTAATACATATTATTAATTTGTAGCTAGTATAAAATGTTCTACTTCGGATATCATTAGCAAAAGAAGTTCTTTTATTAGAAAACTAGTAGAATGAGAAAATTCAAGTGTTATCATGTCACACTAGTTATTAGTTCAACACATAATCTATATTGTTTCAAAATTTCTCAAAAGAACGATGCAAAGAGGCAGCATTTATTGTCTAGGAAAACGTGTTTTAAATATACGCAGCATAAGCTAAAAGTTCACAGCAAATTAACTCTATTTTATCCACTAATTTCGGTCAACAGCAAAACTATGGAACACACGTCAAAAAGAAAAGACGCTCTTAGCTAAGCCAACTAACGTAGCTCGGACTCCGAACTTATCTTATTCCCCTCCTTAAACCACACTTTGAATAGCGTTTCCCTAAAATGGATGGGGCACAATCAGAAACTTCTCTCTGTGTGGAACTTTCTCCAACATTCTCTAGGGATACATCTCACCTTCTACTACACCGTTAAAACCATTAGTAACCCTGTTATGTCACCAAAACACCTACATCATCAAATTAATCAAATATGGCGATCTTCTGCAGCAAATTCCCTTAAAACGCTCTTTTCTCGCTACCACGCGATCCCATTACAACTAATTTTATACAATTAAACTATTTAAAAATATTTACAATATTTATGCAAAAATTCTTAAATATTTACGACATTTAAATCTAATTTACACAAAATTCATAACAGTATATTCTACTAAGTAGTGAATAATTATTATTCGCTATTTTATCTAAATAATGAAACTTTCATAAGTTCATTGTCACATTAAATAGGGAGAAATACTTCACTACATCGTAACACTAACCATCTTCCCACCGCACTTCCATAAAACAATATTATGTCAGGATTAATTATCAATTAATTTGGCTCTTGAAACTTTCATGCATGTTATAAATTGCTAAACTAATAGTTATTGAAAGTGTTTGTCATTTGGGAAGCCTCATATAAATTCTTTTACAGAATTTGATGACACCTGACCATAGAGCCTTTTATGGCTTGTATCAGTCTTCTCGTGCATTATTTTTAGCAAGCACCATAAGGCGCAGAAAACAGCGTAATCAAATATCTAAAAATAGAATCCATTATTATTTTCGACATCGTCATTTCTTCTTATTTCAAATTTCTTTTTATACCATTTTATCCAATTTCAGGCTAATGGCATTCGAATTAAGAATTCTCTCTCGCAAAAGGACCAAGTTTTATAGCCCTTCGAATCAGAAATACTGAGACAATAAGTAGAGAGCTGGTTGTAAGAACAGAAGATAATTTAAGAAATGAAAAGTTGTTTTTCTTTTTAAACAAGAGAATGTAAAAATAAATTGCTTCCTTTATTTTCCTCCTTTCGACGTATTTGTGTCCGACACACTTTTGAATATTTTATTTATAAGAAAATGCATCTTTCTAAATGAACATAGCGTATTTTGAATATAGGTTATTATTCATTTATACTTCGATAGAATCATATTAGATAATGGGTGTTTAATTTCCGAGAGCAAGATTTTTTTTGTGACTCTCCAAAATCTAATCAAATAAAAAGAACGCAATTATAATCTCTTGATTGCTTCAAAAAGATAAGGATTTATGCTGTTTTTAAATGCTTGCGTTCTTTGATTTGTTGCTGTTGAAAAAACAAGCGATCAATCAAAATGCATGGAATATAAATTATTCACAAAATAATACAAAAGCATCCTAATACATATGACAATATGACATTCAAATTCCAAAATAATTTATTTCAATCGGTGATCATTTCGTTCAGAAAGGTATTGATTGTAAATGACAGAGTAGATGTTTCTAGACACAGGTTTTGTTCAAAAGTAATAATTAATGACTAACAGCGATACTGAGCCTATATTCCTGGCTAATTGTCTTTTGATTTTGATAGTACGCTTTGAGGAAGATCAGGAATTCATGTGCCAAACTTGCAAGTAATGGCTCATAAGCATAAAGTAAATTTCATTGAACCGTAAATTCTTTCTTATCATTATCAAAACCGTCTGAAAGTCTGACCGAATGAGCACTTCAAATTTCTAATTGACTTTTTGGAATACTCTACCTAGTTCGGTACGATTTGGCATAGCATAATATAATGCAGTATAGTACCAGTTTTTAGCAGTATAGTATAGTGCACTAAATTAAATTAAGGTTTGATATATAGTATAATAAAGCAAAGTATGGAATATAGTAAAGCACGTATAAAATGGTACATAATAAAGTGCTAATATAATATAGCATATGTTACTATTACAACTCAATATAGTGCAGTATAGTATAGTATATAATATGTTACTAGTATAACTCAATATAGTGCAATGTAATATGGCATAATAATATAGTATTCGCATAGAACAGTATATATAGCATAGTCCTGGTGTAGTACAGTATAGTAAAGTATGTTATGGTATCGCATAATATAGTACAGTATGGTATCGTGCAGTATAGTAAAATACCGGGTGTCCAAAAAGTTCCCGTACTGAGGATTTGTGAATTTATTTTACAAAAACCACATGGTTTAAAAAGAATTATTTTTATGCCAATGATATAAAGCACTTTTAATATAACTAAGGAAAAAATACTGAGCTTATATTTATAATGAATGTTCAAAATGTCCACCCTTTTCTTGGAGACAAAGCTGAACTCGTTTGCGCATGTTTTTCGAAACGCGTTTTAACATGCTAGGAGTGATTTCTTGTATCCTTTGGGTAATTGCGATTTTCAAATCATCTATTGTTTGAGGATCACCTTCATAAACTTTGTACTTTAAATATCCCCACAGAAAAAAGTCCGGGATGGTCAGATCAGGGGATCGAGGTGGCCAAAGATTTTTTCAGATAAGCCGAAAAAAGCTTCAAGCATGTCCATGGTTTCATTACTCGTATGACAAAATTTAATATACTTGAAAAAAATCATGGACAATGATTTTTTTTTAAATTTGGAGTACGGGAACTTTTTGGGCCCCCGGTATAATACAATATATTATAGTACAGTATGGTAAAGTATAATATAATATAGTAAAGTATAGTATGATGATATATTAGTATAGTACTAGTGCAGTACAATACAGTAAAGTATGTTATGGTATATAATGTAGTAATAGTATGGTATAGTATGTCGTATAGTATGATATGATATGGTATGGTATGTTATAACATTCTATGGTATAGTATATAGTCTAGTACAAGTATAGTACAATATGGAATAGTGTGTAGTATAATAATAGTAAAGTATGATATGATTTGGTTTTTTAAGTTTTAACATACTATGGTATGGTATGATATAGTAATGTATGGTATAATATAATATGACATGATATAATTTGTTATAATATGGTAGAGTACGATATGACTTGAAATGGTATAGTATGGTATGGTATTAGTATAATATAATATGTTATTTTATAGTACAGTAAGATTATAACGCAATATAGTAATGATAATACTAATAAAATTATATAAATGGGTACATATGGTATGTTATAGTATGATAATAATAATAATTGTGTAATATAATATGGTAGGACATAGTATAGCATCTACATTAGCATCTATTTTAATAACTGCAGAGCCCTTCTATTTCCGTTTTTAAAATTTTTTATCGCGGTCACCTCATTAATAGCGATTTTTTTACGGAACCCTTCCAAGGCTACCGGAAATCCTCTTTAACAGGAAATTTTATTTTCTATCCCTGTAAGTTTCTTCAGTGGAAGAATGAATAAAATATCTTATCGGCATTTCTTAAAACGTATGCATGCAGTAGAAAACCGTTTTCAATAGCAAGGATTTTTCTCGACCTTTGTATTTTAAAATCTCCCCTTAACCAAGCACAAGTCAAACCGAGCTCGGCAGTTATTAATAACTAATCGCTTATAGCAAGCTCGCTCCTGACAGTCACATCAAAGAAAATTAATTAGTCGCACTTGCGAGGAAGTCATTAACTGCTTAGACTTCAAATCACTTTAGATGTTTATTCACAAAGAATTAACCCAGGTGAATTTTCCTTGTTTCACTGGGAACGTGAAGGGGGGGGGGAGCGAGATGAAAGTAGTACCGAATAGAAAAGATAAAAAGCAAGATAGATAAATATGAATTACTAGAAATTCCTTTTAAGCATGTATTGGGAAATATTTATACAAATGAAGCAATGTATATTTAAATTGAAATATTCATTTCAAAATCTGATTTAACGTTTTATTAAGTATTTTATAACTTTTTTATTATTTATTGTCCCCTTATTCAGTTGGTTATCGATTCGGTTGCATCTAGAGATACACAGTGGAGTAATAATATCTAACTTTTTGATTTAACTGACATCAAATCGGAATTAATGAAATGTATAAATTATTAAAAATTGATAGTTAATAATAAATATAGTTAAAATAGTTAATAATAATAATATTCTGTCTGCTTTTCACCATGTTTCGCAGGGTTGCTTCTTTTGTTATTTTAGGTACCCTTAGGTCGGCTAGACACGTGACAGCTGGGGATCATTTGTTCTTTGCAACGACGAATCTTTAAGATAACTATAATGATAAATTATTTTGTCAATCATTCCATGCAATGCCGGCTTTCTGTCACAGAAGTAGCGTATCTTCTTCGTGTTCTGGAGCCCTGGTTGGTTGCTCTTCTGTGTGCTACCTGTGAGATGTGTGACTGTGCCCCTTCCCTGTAAAGAGGGGCTGTGCTAGCAAATATGGTGAGTGTGTAGCTAAGTCGTACTCTTGGCCCTAGCTGGCGCTACTTCAAAACAAGAGACGCTCCTTTAGGCTTAAATCTGCTGCTCTATCAGCAGAAGGCTCGCCCATGGCAAGTGCCATAAATAACAACAAAATTCTATGCAAAAATTAATTTCAGAATGTGAGGACGCGTAAATGCATGATGTCCATAAATGGTGAACTCAGAAGAAAAGTGTAAAGTTGATGAAGGAATTGTTTGTTTGTTTTTTTAAATGAGAAGGATGAACTTGAATATCAGGTAAATTAACCTAAATATGTTTTAAGGATTTTCCAGCATGAACTACTTAAAATGCGATGTAAATAGTAATGAAATGCATTGAATAATAAAAGAAACCTTGAGCACTTCCGTAAGGTCTTGGATAAAGTAGCAATTTATTACAGGAAGCTTTTTTTAAAAACTTAACTGTTTTATCTTTCTAATTTAAAAAGAAAATTTAAAAACATTAACGACGATGATCTCCCTAAAACGTCCAAGGGTACTTTTCTGTAAACCGGGAGCAAGTGAAAAATCGTTCAAAGAAATTTGGCTTCATTCGGTATTTTTCCGCTAGCCGTGCGGCAGGAAAAAATCGTTAAATACTGTAGAATTCCGCCAAACTTTCTGGCTATTTTTTCGCTGACCCCGGTTAACGGAAAAGTATCCTAAATTATACATTATTTGGCGATTTTTCGCTTGCGTCCGGCTAATGGAAAAGTACCCGCCGGAGAATACACTGCATGGCAATTGCTACGAAACTTTGGCGTGAATTTATTGAATCTATCGTGATATATGTGGCGAGTTATTTGGCGATTAATCTCTGACCTGTTGTTAATAATATCCGAAAAAGAAATTTGTGTTCTAGACATATTATTCTCTACCGATTGAAACAAAAATTTGACACAGAACTAAACTATTAATCACAAACTCTCGCCCCCAATGTCATATATTTAAATCATTGCGTTTTTGAATTATAATGTTTAATTATTGCTGAAAGTATAGACCGACAGACCGTCAACCTCTATTTAGGTTTTGATCAAAACTTCACAGGTGTCTGCATCATAAATGTTAAAAATGTTTATCGAATCTCATTTATGTAACTTACTATTACGTTAACTTATACTCGAACAGCTGGACAGACATACTTTTTCTGAAAAGAATTGATTCTAAATTTGATTGAATTATATAAATTTGATGAAATAATCATATAATAAATATTATCTAAAAAGCTCAAAAAAATTTCGAATTATGGTTGTCGCAGACAGATAGATGGACGAACATTTTCCAAAAATATCTATTTCGAACTAAGGTAAGTCTAAAACGTGGGAATTCGTCAAAATTTCGAGTTATATTTTTGACGGTAACTGTACTTTCTCTATGCTTAATATACGAGAAAGTAAAATGTAAAAGTTTTAAGATCACATAAATCAAGCTAATGATGTTATAAAGACTTATAAACATAGATTACTTAAAAGGAGGTCATTGAGATACAATGAATAATAAAAGCAGCCTTGAGCATTTTTGTAAGATTTTTCGTAAAATGAAAAGATAAAACAATTGAAAATTCAAATGTTCAAGAAAAAACTGCATTTTAAAAAATTAGCTGTTTCATCTTTTCAATTTAGAGTGTAAATTGGGAAGAAAAAAATATTAGTTGAGAAATTTTATTTGTCATCTCGCCACAATTCTAAACAATGAAAGTCGTACCAAATCAACCAATCCGCAGTTCCGAAAGATGGACGACTATCTCTGAAGGCCTACGTTCAATAAAACTGAAATTGGATCATTTTAAAAGGATAATAAATTATATATTATCTGAACAAGGATTTTGAAAGTAATTAGGTAAAAATGCAAATAAAGTTAAAAGCAACCTTTAAGTTAACTGTTACAACTGAACTAGTGGATTTCATAGCTAAAATTCAATGAACAATTTTTTGCATCGATCCATTAAATTAAAACTTCAAATATTTTACTTATAATTAATCCCACTCAGCTTCGAGAAGGTATAAATTAATTACTTAATGTGCGAATGATTTAGAAAACACTTAGAAATAAATCATTTTTAAATGAACAAATTTAAACGGTGACATATCACAATTCATACGGAACAATGCTACGGTTTCTATTTTGATTTTAAGTTACTATATTTCCATACACGCAAGAGTTATTTCTATTCTTACCATGTGCGGCCTTGAGGAGCGTCATGAAATTAATTTAAACATTTTGCTGGCTTCAGAATTGATCTTTTTTCAAGTAAGTTTTTTATACTTTCTAGAAAACTACTCGTTTTCTCAAGCTTCAAGATATAGCTATCAGAGCATCTTAAATTCTTAAAAACTAAAATAATACTCCAAACATTTTAGAATTCCATCGGCTTGTTTTATTCTTTCAGCTTAACAGTAAATATGACAAACCATTGCCAGATTCTTGAAGATTTGCAATTAATCATCAACTATAGTAAAAAATAAATAAATAAATAATATTAATAAAAATGTGTTTATTAAAGAAGAAATCGTTTGCTTTTACTTTTAATAATATACTATAATGCGAGGAATGGTTGCCAAGTCGAAAATCGCTCCACATTTCCGACATTTCAACATTCATCAGAAAGAAATAAGGATAACTTTGATATTTTTACTAAATTTTCTTTCAAAAAAGTACGATTCTAATTCCACTGCTTTTTATTAAGGGAAATTTGTTAATGAAATTTTGAATTTATCGCTCGTTCGTTAACTAAAAAGATTCGTTCAAAATTCCAATTTCCAAATATTCAGATTTCCAAAAAAGCATTTAAGGAACTGATTTCGATTTCAAATCACTGTCAACAAAGTCCGACATTTCAACATTCATCAGAAAAAAATAAGGATAACTTTGATATTTTTACTAAATTTTCTTTTAAAAAAGTACGATTCTAATTCCACTGCTTTAGAATCCTATGATTATTTCCTATGACTTTTCAAACTTTACCTTTGTATAGAATAGTTCAATTTCCAAACTCTAACTTTGTTTAGAATAGTTTACAATGGTGCACTTTGACCGGTTATCTTTTCACCAATGGTTTCACAAATTTTCTTATGGCATGTATTGTTTTGATAAATCACAATTGAAAATTTAAATATTCGAGTTAGCTTCGATACCTATTTTCTCCGAGCGGAGCTCGGTCACCCGCTGGTAATATTTTAATTGAAACAAAAATAGTGGCAGTTATAAAATGTTTGAAAAGGAATCGTCTGCTAATGTCGACTAACAGATTCAGATTGTGATATTTACCTAACAAATAGGTGTAAATAAACTTACGACAAAAATTAGATTGAAAATTACAATTTTGTTACTCAATTTCATTACCAAACATCACACTTGGCTCCTAGTTGCTTTACTTTTACACATTTTGAAAGTTAATTAAATTTATTTAAATTGGGACTCTCAGATTTGTTTCCCTCATCAACTCTTCACAAATTTTTAAAAAAATTTAGTCCGATAAATTTTAATAAAAATGCAGTATAACCCTACACTACAATGTCTATTTCATTAGGGGATGTTGAAATAATGTTTATTTTTTTCAATATTACTGAATTAAATTAACTTTCAGGGAATTAATATAGAATGGCATTTATTCACATTTTAAATTTTAAATACTAGTCACCGCACCCATGGCTTTGTCTTTGTTAACTTACTTTATGTATACATGTGCGTGCGTGTGGAGAGACCGTTTAGTCACAGCTACCAAAGTTTGAAATGTGTACCTCAAAGCGTTTTCTTTTAAATTTTATACTAGAATTTTAATTAATTAAAAATTAAATTTTGATGATTTTTCACGATAACATCCGAAAATATTATCACATATTAATAAATTTAGCCCAATTCCAAAAAAATTTGAAAAATGTCTTTTTAATGATATCAAATTAATTTTTGCTAAATTTTGTCAATTTAAAAAAAAATACTTTTTATTTAATTTCCAAAAACCAGATATTTTTCATTGTTACGCCCATTGTAAGTGGATGAAGTATCGTAAAGATAGTCGAGACAAAAGACTTAAAATGTCCAAGCTTGATCTGTCCCTCGTATTAATCCAATTACAGAGATCTTCCCGGTCCGTAGATTAATCTACGCCGTTATGGCAGAATTTGGAAATTTTTGATTGCACGGAAATGGTCTGATAGCATAGGTGAGAATTATGGAAAAGTCTTAAGGCCGTTACCGGCTGCGGTACAATCCATCCCATAGGAAGCATTTCTCATAATCGGTAAGAGGATTTTAAAGCTCAGAAAAATTATGTATCCACCAAATTGGCGAGGAATAATAATCATTCCGGAAGCTTTTCAGGTCCTTTTCTTCGTCACGCCCCCTTTTTTAGATGATCTTTTTTGGGGGGATGATGTATAAAAGCACATTTGCGTATTAAACTCTATTACATCTTTCGAATCCAATCGAGAAGTGGTATGTGCATGTTACAGACCCCTATATATCGAAATAAGCTTAGATATAAATATTGAGCAGTATAATACGGTTTCTGAGACATTGACTGGTCCAACGGAAGCTTCCAAGGGAACGCCAGTGTCAGAAATGTCACCATCACACTTGCAATCATCGGTATACGTCTTAAGGACAGATTGATGGATGCATCGTTGAATCAATCAATTGAAATTGCTCCGCTCCGGATAACATGAATCATTATTTCCCAAATAACATTTAATCTGATCGAGCATGCGACGGCATCACAAAAAAATTAGCCTTTTTAGTATATTGCTACTAATCTGACTAATGCTCCAATTTAAAGATTAATTTAATGTCTCAACTAATACATATATAACTATTACAACAAAGTTGTGAACATTTGAATATCAACTAATATAGAAAAATTCTACATCAATTGTTTCATTAAAAAACGCTCTATTTAATGGATAAATGAATTACCTGGAAATCTCAATTCATTTTATGCAGTATTTTCAAAGTAATTTAATAATGTGTTTGCGTTAAACTAAGAGCCGTGTGCTTGAACTTATTGCAGATTAAACCAAGTAATGCTTAACTTTCGGGAAGCTATTCAAACAACGTTCTTAATTCATCAGCATTTTCAAGTTTCATATGATATTATTAGAAATATTGCTCACTCAAAGTTTACTTTAAAATTCTGCCTTTACTCTTTAAATGAGAATTTTTTTTTTACAATTTTGTATAAAATTACTTCAATATTTACATTATGAGTTGCTTTATGCGCAAGTTATTGGAGCCAATTCTGCAGAAAAGGGATCATAATTAAAACTTTTATTATATTGATATGTCAGAACCTATTTCATAAAACTACTTTAATAGAGATTAAATTAAAATTAATAAGTATATATACTGAGAGAGAGTATGATTCTGAAAATTAGAGAAGAGGAAAGGCGGTACTCAAATTTTGCAGTAATTTAAAAGCCTTCAGAAAGATTAATTCGCTCCCTGTTGTGTGACTGCTACATCGTATTTACTACAAAAGAAACTAGTTTACAAACATACATTAATTTAATATTTAGATTTTTTTGTCAATTTTCGATAGAGTAGTATTCCAATGAGGGAATTTTTCATTTCTTTGAAGAACAATTGAATTATTTTCAAAGAATTGTAAAGTTAGCATTTAAGTTTTTTTTTCCTTTTTAATATTTTTCCCCTTTCAAGACTTTAATGTAGAGTGTAAAAATGTACAAAATTACATGAGTGTTATTGTATCATATCTTTCTTTTTGTCAGTTGAATAATCTGTTTTTTATATTTAAATTACTTTCATTTGTATGTTAAGTTAGGTAAATTTAAAGAATTTGTATAATTAGAATTTTTACATAAAAAATATATTTCTGTAAAATGAATTCTTTTAAATTTTAAGCTAAAAATGTGTAAAAGAAATTAAGTAATTCAAACTTTGTAAGTTATTATTTATATAAATTGACGTAAATAAGTATTACAAAAATAAATATATTTCATAAAAAATTTAGTCGTCTTTATTATATGTAATTTAATTTTGATTTTTTAATATATAAACCCAAAAAGACTTTGTAAATTTGTGTAGTTAAGTGTTTATTGTTGATATGAATTCCAAAGTAAGGGATTTCCGATGGTTCATTTTTCCGAAACTAATATTTTGGATAGCATTTTCTGGCAAATTAACTTGCGGCAATCTAAGCAACACTACCTATTGTTGTTGTTGTTTTAGTATAATGATATCTTCAAAGAAACAGTAGAGTTTTTAAGAAAGAAATTTAATATTTAATTAATTAATTAATGATTTTTAATTATAAAAGTACATTCAGTATTTTCCTTTCATTTTTTTCACTTCTTAATCTCTATGATAAATTCATTAAAATACAATAAAAATTTTAAAGAAATCTTTTCTGTCAAAGCTATATTTTTAAAATTCGAACTAAACAAACTCAATTTGCAATCTGAAAGAAGATGTAAGTATGTGTAAAATGTGAGTATTATAAATGCAATTGCTATCATACCACAAAAGTTAAAATGCTCTGATATAAGGTACTGCATATTCTTAAAATTCTTATCAGTAGAATTTAAATAAGGTCTCTCTGCCAAAGACAGATACTTGATAGTCTAGACATTAGTTTCAGGTTTTCCCTAAGAAAGCTTCACTATATTCCAAAGAGAGCTAAGGTACAACAGAGCCCTCGGGCTTGGTGAACCCAAAAACCGTTCTTACGGATGAGGAAACTTCCATTCATTTCTTCTCAGAAAGATTATTATTTTTTGGTCCCACGTGATTATCCTTCCTTTCTCTAGTTCTAAAATTGAAGAAATTCATCGTATTATTGATTTAAGAATTTGTGGCGTTGGCAACTGGAGTTCAGCTCAAATACATTCTACTTGTGTCGTTGGCAACAACAGCTAATGTATAATATTTTTATTCAAAATAAATGTCTTCTTTCCTCTGGAGCTACCGAATATGTACCAAATCGCATTAGCGGAACTGCTTTGTACCTGTTAACTGACTAAAACTTCAATTTGTTTTATTATGTATGTGCTCTCTTGTGTTTAATGTTAAACCATTTTTTGCTCTCCAGATATGGAAACAGGGGTAAACAACCATTTTGGCTATAGATCCCAAAATCATATTTATCTCAAGCTAACAATTCCAGTGTTATCTTTTCTATTCCATTTTGTTGTAGACCAAGCTTTGGATTTGGTTGATCATAGAGGCGTATGGCATGTTACTTCAACACGCAGTAAAAGTGCTTATAAATTAAATTTATGGATGAAGTTGTGTGTTTATTCAAACAACTAAATTTTTTCACCAAACAATTTAATCTTTACAACACGAGTTGAGTTTTCTCAACATTTTCATGATTCTTTTCTAAATTACAAGACATTGCACAAATTTAGATGTAGAGAAATAAGGTCGCTTACTAACAATAGCAAATCCATGATATTTCTCAAACATTAGTATTTTTAGTTGATTTTTATAAAGTCGGGATAGTCTGATTGGTAGGGCGTTGGATCCGCATCCCTTGGGCTGTGGATTCGAACTCCACCGGTTGAAGACTTCTCGGGTGTGTTGATGGCTGGCTCACGTTAAATCTGTAGTGGTTACAAAGTCCTCCAAGTAGAGAGTATTAAAACTGGGGGTACTGAGTCAGAGGTGGTCGTTCTCTCTTCCATATCTAACGATCTATGGAAGAATGAATAAAATCTGCCCCTTAAAAAAGTGAGTTTGAAGTCAGACTTCTGCCCTAGGGTGCTAAAAATTTGAACTCGAGATTTTGAATTGAATAGTGGCTCTCTGTTAACAAGAAAACTTAAACACGCTTGGAGCTGGATTAAAGAAATTTGGTACATAACTTTCCCCTACAAATGTAGATTTACATCGATTTTTGAATTAAATCTATTAAGAGAATGTCTGCTTGACCGCATGTATAAATAAAAGCGAACACGATGGCTACAAAACATTAAAAAGTATCCGTATCAAAAGGCAAAAATTAGATCCGTATGTAATTTGAAACCAAATCTATCAAAAACTGATTGTCTGTTGTACGTTTGCATGATGGTGCGGGGATTCAAAAACGTAACAACTCGGAAAACTGAATTTTAATAATAGTTTTAGTACTTAAAGTTTCAATTTTTATTAAAGTTATAAACCAAATATGTTCAAATTTTAGTTATATTAACATCTCGGTACAAAGCAACACTAATACCAATTTGGGACCAACCTCATAATTTTGAATTTCGGTCAGATGACGAGTACACGACTTATAAGCTGGTACTTCCTTCTGGAAGCTCCCACATCACAGCAGAGAGTGAGCGTTCAGTCCCTACAGATTAAACATGTTACAGATTTGCTTACCCAACGGTTCATTGGTGGAATCGGGTAACGAATTTGAAACCCTCAGTTTCTGAAGCCGAAACCCTACCATTAGGCCACCATGGCTCCATAATATTCGAAAGAAAACTTTATCAATAAAATAATATTAGCACATAAAATTTCTTCGCACTTTGTTGAATAACTAGTTTTAAGTTAATTATCTTACTGCTGAAATTAATTAATCCATTATTTTCTAATTTTAAATTTAATTATGCTTGGTGGCAAGATTTTTCAGAGAGAAAATAGGCGCGAAAATTATGTCTGGGGAGTAGACGTTTTTAGGCGCATCAATCGATAGAAATGTTTACACAGATATTTAAAAGTTATTGTGGTAGTTTTCTTAAATGAAAGATTTATTCTATTATTCTAAACAGGTTTTAGGGAAACAAATAAATGTTTTGAGCATTGCTTCTCATGTAAATCGACTTCTAAGACTAATTAATATTTACATGAAACGGAATAAATTAAATTTAGGAACGAAAGCAATGACTAAAAAGGCTTCTATTTTCTGATGTTTGTAGAAGTAAATTTTGTTCTTTTTTCGAAAGTTTATTGCCTGAGAGCAAACAATTAAGATTGCCTCTTTCATAAAATTTAATTTGCAAAGAAATAAAATTACTTAGAATTTTCTAGAAAAAGACACTACTCATCGTAATTGGTTGGTTATCGATCTCTTCCATACAAATTATACATCAACGCCTTGTAAAAATATCTCGGCTCTCATTATTTAACGAAAATTATCTGTAAAAATATTTATTAGTCTTAATATTTAGCATACCTTAATATTAGAGAAAATTAGTTATATTGTTTCCTGCTTTTAAAGCAACGCTAGTGTCTTTTGCAGACGAATCTCATCATTTTGAACCGTTGTCAGATGACAAATTTACCAAAACATGAAGATGAGATAACTAAAAATTAACATTATTTAGGGTTGTCCAAATTAAATTTCACTAATTCAGAGGGTCTTGTTGAGTGCTCTACCACTTCGAATAGTACAATAATGAGACAGAAAATACTTCAAATTAGAGTCCCGCCATGCTAAATGAAAAAAATATTTTCATTCACCGACAGATGTAGTGCAAAATTTGAATAAAATATCTTTAATTATATAAGGCAAACTAATGTGTAAAAGACAAAAGTAATTATGAGAAATAATGAAAGCCGTGTAGCTTCACAAAAGGTACAATCCATAATTGGGCCTTGCAATTATGATTTAGTTTAGTTTAGTTATGTTATCGTTCCATTTTAAAGAAACATTAGGACTAGTTTGATATGGACCTTGTAATTTTGAAGTGCGATCAGATGACGAAGACGGCATCTGATGTGGCGCAACCCTTCTCCAAGCTTCCAACCACACTATCGGGAAGGTATTCATCCCCGACGGATTTAAAGTGCAATAGGTCCGCTTACAGAACAATTCTTCTGTAGAATAGGGTCTCGGCCCTAAGATTCTTCGATTCCGATGCTCAGACTTTACCCAGTACTCCGAGATCTTTACTTTCAGAGAACTCTCAGGTATAAAGCCTGCATGACAAAAATTTTGAAATCTTTCTCACATAAATGGCTAAGAATTTATTTCGAAGTAAAATCACGAACTCGGGAGAGAGGTTTATTGGAATGTATATGTTGTTGAATCAGAGAGCGAAAGAGGATTTAAATGGTTAAGAACTGCCGAAGAGTGGAAGGATTTTATTCAAAACTATAATCAGATTTGAGGATCATAGTGGAAGAGATTGTGTCTAAAATGCTTCCCATTTATTTTTATCCTTAAGTCGTGCTTCTTAAATACATTTATTTCGTTCAAAGCAGAATATTTTCTTCTTAAAATATGCTTTATAGAAATTGCCCACAAAGGCTGAAACACTTACCTAACCCTTCTTTACATGATGATGAAGTAAGTTAATTACGACTTTGCAGCTATGCTGCGCCAAACACATGGTTAAAGATTTAAAAAATATACAGTGAAGTTCAAAATAGAGGAAGTAAAATTTGCAAAAAAACTAAGAAATATGGAGATAAAATTGTTTCTAGTTAAATAAGATGGAAAACACCTATTTCTTTCAAGAAGGTAAACATATCTGGATGGAAATGTTCTCCCACCAAGTCACGGAAGTTTGAAGATGATACACCAAGTAAACGTAATCGATGAGGATTGAAAACGGGACATTGAGACAAAATATGAATGATGGTCAAATGAACATGACTTGCAATGCAGTTGGGACATCAGTCACCAAACAGAAGATGTTTAAGAGTGAGGCGAGTATGACCAATGCGAAGCCGAGTCCATTGAACGTCCAACTCGCACGCTGGAACAACTGGTTCACAGGTTAATATCAGACTGGATAGAATGTTGTTTATCAGAAAACTACAAATCCCGAGATTCTTTACAAAAATAAAAAATAAGTTGTGAAATATATATTTTTTTAAAATCCGAGTTCGGAGTATGGAGGCTATCTTTGCTACAGATAGAAACTTCCTTCATAACATTTAGTAAAAAAATATTGAACTCAAAACAGATGTGCGGTAAATTGGTTGTTGCTGGTAACTTTATTCACTACTATTGCTTAAGGAACGTAGCTGTCAAAACGAAATCAAATTTCAATAATTATGGCGGGTTTGAACTTGTCATTTCGCTGTTTGTTGTGAATGGAAAAAAAGTAGTATTTCTTGAATATTTTTATGACTAAACTAAGAGTAAGTTTTTTCTATAGCAAAAGCGATGATAAATGGTGAAATTTAGAAGAGGGGGGGACATTGGAAGTTTTGTACTGAGCTTAACATATAAATTTGCATGATGATAGATATTTCCATCATAATACTTTCTTAATTATTCTGTATTGTATGATTGTACTAGGAAATTTTTCGATATTTTCCCTTTAATCTGGGACTTGTATTATATCATCCTGTTTTATTTCACAAAAAAATGAGAAAAGTTCATGTAAAGAAAGAAGGGTTAAGAGTCGAAATGCTGCTAAGAGTGAAGTGTTCGATTACTCTAGTCACCTTAAAATTGTTTTTATACTAAGGCCAATTGAAAGTAAAATCAAGGAAAATGACGAAAATAAATACATCTATATATATAAATGAAATGCACAAATAATTTATGTGTTAAAGAAATCCGTATTGCAGAAAATAATTTCCCCAATTTATAATAATTTCTTATTTATTCACTATTACTAGGAAAAGCAAGAAAATTTTTAGTGAAGATTTCATAACTAATAAATAAATAATTCATGCACAGGAAAAAGTAATTTTTTTCTTTATTATTTCTAAGCATTAAATTAAATGACAGTCTTACAATAATTTATATTAGTGAATTTATTAACTTGCGAACTGCCATTTGCAATGTATAATCAAGTTGTCTATCCTTTCTTTAAAAGTTATTAAAAATTAAGAAAAAAAGCTTTTCGAAGTTTTTAAAGAATTTTATTTATTGTAGTGGTAGCTTCGAAAAACCAGATAACAACCTCTGGATACGTTATGCTGCTACAAACTCTAACGTTGCGAGTTTGGTCCATCATCCTCTACATTGGTGACACATGACCTTGATTAAGCAACTTTCAACAACTACAGTGGCGTCCTCTTCCTTCAGCAAAAGCATCCAGGCACATTAGTAACAACAGCTAGCATCGCCAAGAACAACTCACATACGCATCGCTATATCGTTTTTCTCATCGTTTTTCTATTCCATCGTTTTTCTCAGAGTATGCAATAGTACACATTCATAAGCACACTTCATAAGCCAATAACAAGCTCCGGAAAAGAGTAATCACTTTTGTCTAGAGGTCATGTTACGCGGCTACAAACTCTAACGTTGCGAGTTCGGTCCGATCTCGCCACCATTATAATCAAAATTTTCAAGAGAATTAAGAACTGTTTGATACAATTCATATTATCATTTTAATCGAAACTGGCGTTAAACACAAGAAAGGCAAGCCGAATAATAGGTAAACCAGAATTCAATAAATTCTCGCTTATTACCGAATTCGTGTAATATAAAATGACATTTGTAAACCAAATTTCTCTATTATTGACATATTATTTCTGAGTTTTAGTTCAAACAATTTCATAAACTTTCATCAGGTAATTATCTATATATTTATATACTTCAGAAAATGCTTAAATAAAATGTGACTCCAAGCATAAAATGGATGTACACGTTGCAGATAAATTTTTTATTGTTCGATTTACTTGCAGAAACCTAAATTCATGTATATTATTTAGCAGAAACACATATACTTTTAAAATAAACAAAATATTAAACTGCAACGTATATTTAATTCTTTAAAGCATTCATCCCCGTTTTATTAAGAATAATAGTTGATTTAAGTAACATGGATCCTATAAATCTAGAATCTACAGCATTGAAAAATTTTTTAATTTTTTAACTTTAGAAATTTATAAATGAAGCGGCTAAAATATAATTTTACAGTAAACTGATTCAGTCAATATTTGCATTTTTTTTCTATAAATGCGCAATTCAACATAATTCAATTTCTGCGATGATTTTCATCTAATGAGCATCAATTAAGTATGAATATCAAAAGTTTAAATATTTATTATCTAAAAACTGTTATCTATTTTCTTTTATTGCTATCTCAACAATTCATATGTTTATATTTCTTATTAAATAAGAGATTTTTCCAACTTTCAAGTAAGATTATAAAATAAATCAGAACAAAAAGTAAAGCAATTTATTTTAGTGTTCATTAATAAATTAATTTATGCCATCAGAATTTTTATTTTACTAAACTAAAATTGATATCTTCTTTATCATAATTACATTATATTAGACTTTTTTGGGGAGTAAACAGTCGAATACGTTTTTATTTATAAAAAAAATCCAACTCCAAACGTTAACGTGAGAAAAATGCATCTCTCTTTTTTATTGAATTAAATATAAAAATCTTCCAAATAAGATTTCGACTTATGTTTGATGTTTGAATAAAGTTGGATCTTCATCGATTTCAAGGTGCAAAAAATGAGGAGCTTCGCGAAATCCAATAAGAATATTTTCAGAACTCGACTTTCGCGAAATAATCCAATTTGTCGTCGCTCGAAATATGCTTTACACTGAATTATGTTTACAAAGAATTATTTCAGTGTAAACAGCTCTTTGTAAAGAGAAAATTGGGAATTAAATGTTACTTATTTCCATAACGCCAAAGAGAGCTATGAAAAAATTTCAAAGCATTAGATAATTTAATGTGCTCTCTAAATGTTGATACTTTCCTCATTTTAATTGCAAATTAAGTGAATCAATAATCCAAAGATATAAAAAAAATCTTTAAATTGAAACACGAAATTTTCTTTTAAGTTTCATTTATCGCCCTATTTATTAATTTCCTTAACGAGGTAGAACAGGAAAGAATAATAAAAGAAATCTGTAAAAATGTTTTTTCTTCTAATAAATGCATTTTTCTTCGTTTATTTTTCGTGTTTGCGAAAAAAGACTCAGAATTCCAATAATCTAATATCATTATTACAAATATTTTAAATTAAAATTATACAATTACTTGCAATTAAAGTTGTGTGGATGTGATATAAAATGATTTTTTTTCTATATAAATTGTAAAAGGCATGTTAAAAATTCTAGTAAAACTATCAGTAAAAGCATCCGGAATAGAAAAACTATAAATATATAAATGCCTTCAAAGAAGAATTTTATAAAAAAAATTCAAATATAATTTTATAGGTATGCCTTCATATGAAAGATTTTTAGAAAGTCTTAGATGCTTTTGGAGACCGACATTTTACAAATATTCAGAGATTTAACATTAAATTTTCAAAAACAAACTACGACTTTATTGTCATATGTTTCATTTCAAGTGCAATCAAACGTTTTTATTCGGGCAATTTTCCTACCTTCTACAGAATGTGTAGAAAATTCCAAAAATAAATTATTCCTGAATGCAAGCTATCTTTGCGTGAATGTTCGCCAACTCTGCAGGTGTTTGGAATCTTGATAATAGCTATTTTCCTTCGAAAGCTATTGTGTTTATAATTAATGAAATAAACAAACATTGAAAAAAGAACTACAAAACTCTTCAGCCCATAGGAAAACCATAAATATAAATTTCTAATGATAGAAAGTTAATTTTTTTTCAGGTGATATTTAACTATCAAATATATTTAATTTGAAATTGACTCTATAAAAAGTTTATTGTTTGTATAATCTAATATTTAAAAAAAATTAAGTAAATTCCTATTTAGGTCAACAAAGAAACATTTCATTTGTTACTTTTTTTATTAAATAATTAATCAATATAAATAATTTATCAAAAGAATATTGATTTTCACAAGAATGGAACTCTCATTGTCCACCTTCATGTGAAAAATATTGAAATCCTCGTATTTTACTGATCGAGCTATTGTCTGTTGATTTCAATTTTTGTTTCAAACTGCCAAAACTCCATTTAAAGTATTAAAAATGAATTAAATTGAATAAATTAATGAATATTTTTTTTATAAAACTGTTTAAACATCGAGAGTCATCCAAGTTTTAAAAAATGCATTTGAACTTTATTGGATAGATTAAAAGCATTTCATTAACGGCTGAAAATTTGAACAACATATATAGGGAGAGTGTGAACTAACAGTAGAAATTGGAAAACATTCATTACCATCTGTTTCTTTCTACTTAATAAATGCAGCAGGCTGAATTTCAAAACGAATTCATTGGATTACATTGCATTCTTTTAATGTGCCAGTTTTAACTTAATCGAACGGGAATGATCTTCTCAAAACTTTATTGCGTACTCTCCAACAAAAGTCTTAAGCACACAAAATTTTGAATTTGGGGTGAAGACTCAACTATCTTTTGTGGCATACGATAGTAACAAAATATTGATATTGGGTGAATCTAGAATTTTTGTTGAATCTCTAGCGGTAATATGTATTTTAATTTCCTTTTTTCTTGCCTATTGACACCAAAATTTGACGCGACCTACAGTTGTAGTCACAGAACTACATACTGAACGTTAGGGTTTATACAAAAAAAACTTTTCGAAAAATTTATTTTTCAAAATTTTGATGTCCGTACCAAAATGTCCGTTAAAACGGGGCGTTAATAAAACAAAGCTCAGTCAAAATAGGATGAAACCAAAATATGAGTTATTGAAAGCGTTAGATCATATTTTACTCTGTGCTGGCATTAATCAAACGGGTGACGGATTCTTTCCCAAAATAATGTTTTTTTCTTTTCTATTTATTAAGAAATATTTTTGCTTTAAATAAAAAAAACTGACTTTTTTATAATTTTTTTCATATCAGCGTTTCTATAAATTAAAAATGGTTCCATCATAGGAAAAAATTAAATTTATTTATCTTTGGAAAGAAAATGAATTTCTCGAACTGTGATTATTCATCGGCAGGTTGGTGCATCCTCAAAAAAGGGGTGGCGTGCTCTCATAGCTCAAGCCGTACTTGTCAGTTTTTGACATTCCGAATGATGGAGGAGAAGATTTAAACGATTCCATCATTGCCCCCTAACCTAACCATCATCGCCATCCATCACAGCCATGTTTAGTTTATCGCCAACGCTTTGGCTCCTCTCGAACTCCGAGGGTGAAATTTATTTCACTTATAATGACAGATGGAAATTTACCTCATATAGTGGCGAATAAAGCACGACCTGTCATAACCATTTTTTTGTATTGAGCTTATGCATAAAATACTACTTCAAATACCGTTCGCAGACTAATCTTTCAATCCATAATATATCTATATAGCAAACTGGTCAAACTCTTTGCAGTTCATTATTTAAACCAAACCGGAATGATCTTCCCAAAACTTTTTTGTATAATCTCAAATAAATGCACTAACCCATCACTATCCAGAAAAAAAATGTAATCGTAAATTTCAAGTTATCATTTGAGAACATTATTATTTTAAAATCATTATTAATTTTAATTAGTTAAAGTCATTAACCAATTTAAGCCGTTTGAAAAAATCACAAGATTTCTCTATCGGTCTGTATCCCTCTCTCTCGCTCACTTAATGTATAGGTACATATAATGATAATTTTTTTAAGCTTTCAATTTTTCTAGCTGAGAAACAATTTAAAAACGACCGATTTTGAAATGAAATAACAGCTACGATTTCATAGTTCTTCGTCAGCCTTTTAAAATACATCTGCTGTCAAAGAATTATGCGTGATAATTAATAATTCAATATTGGTACAAGCTGGTAAAAATATTTTTTGCCCGTGAATTTTGGAAACATCAAAGCCTCAACAAAAAAAACATGATATTCTCATACGATAAAAAAATGCTGATCTCAGTTAAGGAAGAGAACGCCTGACTTGACATTGAAGTGCAATTGTTAAGATATACTAACCTTTGGAGGAAATTTAGAACTTTTACTTAATCTATTAAATCTATAGTTTTAAAACCTTTCGACACGAACAACCTAATATCACATCACATATTCTTTCGTTTCCAAAGAAAAGTATATTTTAGGTGAATTCTAAAATAATGATATTTAATTGTACAACAAGATATTTCAAAAATGAATGTTTTCCTGATTGAATAATTAAAATATATAAAAGGGGAATCCTGATTACTACAATGATATAGTAATTATTAAAATGTATATTTTCTGTAGTAAATAAAACGCATTTGTTATTGCGTGATTATTCATTTGTCTCGGTTTCAGATTTTGATTCGTATATAATCTGTTAAAATTCAAAAGACAAAGAACCTTTGTTCTATTATGTACAGCCAGATGAATGCGATTCGAATGTCTGGTATTGTAATACTGCTTTTAATAGTTATGGCTGTTATTTTATTGTTCGTATGTTTTGTGCGACTGCTTTTAATGAAATTCTGATGCTATTAAGGGGCATGGAAACCTAGCTCCAATAAATAATAGTTTTATGAATAATTTCATTCCATTTAATTTGTCCCGAATAACTTTCAAAATAATATATAATATTATTATAAATGGTTCCCTTTAAAATTTCGTATGTTTTAATTACAATTGTTGTGGAATTGTTTTAATATTCTCAATTACTGAGGCATTAATTAAAAGGCATGATTAATATTATAGTTTGCCAAATACGTAAACAAAGTAAATTGAATACTCGGCAGTTTGAAAATCTGTGATCGTTTACAAAGAATATATATGCTATGCATCGTCTGGTTATTTAGTGGTTCCAGTTCCTAGTAATTAATTTTAACTAATGAAATGAATGAATAAAAATTAATGATTAGTAATCTGTGAGAATACTAGAATCCTAGTATTCCATAGTTGGAGATGGCTAATAGCATTAATTTAAAATTAAAATTGTACACTTTATCGAAAGAAGTTTAAACTAAATTATTTTCAGAATTCTTTTTAATGAACGCACATACGATAATCAACAAAGTTAGCTACGCAATTATAAGCAGTCAACTCGTTTAAGAAAAAGATTTTTCAAAGTTATTATTCAATGTATAGTTAGTAAAATTCGCAACTTAAAAAAAATAATAGCAGTGTATTTTAATTTTCTTTGAAAGTTCCACGGATTTTTATATAAATATTTGCACTGAAGTGACAAAAGTCATGGGATAGCAATATGCAAATATACAGATGGCAGTGGTATCGCAACGAAAAAGTATAAATGCTCAGTTCGTTTTCCAGAGCCTTCATTTGTGTTCAAGTTATTTATGTGAACACGTTTTTTGTGATTTATAGAGGCACGACGAGAATTAACAGACTTTGAACGTGGAATGTTAGTTGGAGCTAGACGCATGGGTCATTCCATTGCGGATAACGTTAGTGAATTTAACATTCCGAGATCCACAGTATCAAGAGTGTGCCGAGAGTATGAAATTTCAGGCATCACATCCCATCATGGACAGCGCAGTGGGCGACCACCTGCACTTAACGACCGAGACCGCCGACGTCTGTGTAGAATGGTCATTGTTAATAGGCACGTAACACTTCGTCAAATAACTGCAGGAATCAATGTGGGACGTGTCCGATAGGACTGTGCGGCGAAATTTGTCTTCCTTAGGCTATGACAGCAGAAGACCGACTCGAGTGCCTTTACTGACAGCAGGACATCGCCTGCAGCGTCTCTCCTGGGCTCGTGAGCATATCGACTGGTCCCTAGACCAGTGGAAGACCGTGGAGTGGTCAGATGAGTCACGATTTCAGTTGTTACGAGCTGATGGTAGAGTTCGAGTGTGGCGCAGACCCCACGAAGCCTTTATGGTCTCCCATGGTATGGTCTCGGTCCTCTGGTGCAACTGAACCGATCATTGGCTGGAAATGGTTATGTCCAGCTGATTGCAGATCACTTGCAGCCATTCATGGACTTCACGTACCCACACAACGATGGGATTTTTATGGATGACAATGCGCCATCTCACCGGGCCAGAACTGTTCGCGATTGATTTGAAGAACATTCCGGACAATTCCAGCGCATGATCTGGCCACCTAGATCGCCCGATATGAATCCCATCGAGCATTTATGGGACATCATCGAAAGGCCCGTTCGTGCCCAAACTCCTGCACCATCCACATTTTCACAATTATGGACGTCTATACTGACAGCATGGCTCAATATTCCTGCAGAGGACTTCCAACGACTTGTGGACTCCATTACACGTCGAGTTGTTGCACTTCGCCGGGCAAAAGGAGGACCGACACGATATTAACAGTCATCCCATGACTTTTGTCACTTCAGTGTATTTCAAATATATTTGAAATGACACATTTGTGTATTTATAAAGAATAATCAGTTATAAAAGGATAGTTAATGAGGATTTAATACACAATTTGCTAATTCTATTTAATTAGTTCTATAGGATTGAGCTCACTAGAGGAGGATGTTGATACAATCATGCAGATGAATTAAAGCCAATTTTTAACAAGCATTTTGAAAGCTATAGAACGTTCTATATTTTATATTAACTTTCTCAAAAAAGCAAATTTGTTTCAAAATGAATTATATTTTGAAGCATAAAAAATATCTTTGGCAAGCATATATACAATTTCATGTAATTTTATAAATTATTATTTTATATATTTAGTGACATAATTTTAGCAATAATAAATAATAAAATAAAAATTGTTTATGTATGTGTGTGTCTAATGATATTTTAAAATCTCAATTAAACTCTAATTAATTGCCAAAGTTTTGTCTTTATTTAGCTAATATTAACTTCATTATAGAATATTTTCTTATTTGTAGATCCCATTCCACTTTTTTTATTTATATAAGGCTACAAAAGCTAATTGAAAATGTTTCCGTCAGCGGTTCCCACACCCCCAGGGAAGGGATAAAATATTACTGATCTAAACAAATTCTTCTAAAATATCCCAATGATTCTCTTACTTGTGATTGGCATTCACAGGGAAGAAATTTCCATTAATTTTTCTTCATTTCATTTTGTGTTGTGGTCGTTGCTTCTGTTTTTTCATAAATCGTATCTTTCTAGATTTAAATAAAGCGAACGTAAAAATTCAGATTATCTTCTCTGACTTAGGCCACAATTCTGCGGAAAATAAATATCTAAAAAATGAGTTTGTTTTATGCCTTGTAATTCATGCGATGGCAACATTATTAAATCATTTTTCTGATCAAATTTTTTAATTCTTTACTCGCTTTAGCCTTCCGACTTCCTATATGTAAATCTAATCGATTGGCCCTTCCGTATAAGTACATATTCTGTGTAAAGCCCAGGAACGTGTTTTTCCGGAAGCTAACCAAATAACATGAAATGCAACGTACGTGCCCCTTGGCGTTGAGGTCCACCTTGGATTCGAGCACTTTTTTGGTTTGTTCGACGTCATTCTTTAAGGCTGCTTCTTGGAGTTTCAACTCGTTCTGTTGACCTGAAAAAATAGACAAAAAACATTTCTTTAGAAACCCAGACAAATTTCTAGCATCCCATTCGAAGGAACTTTTCTGCTGACAAAGAAACTGTAGCTATATAATTTAAATTTATATGCATATTTATTCTTCTGTTCCATTGTTTAATTAAAAAAATTCTATTGTATTAAAATATCTAAAAAAATAGGTAATTGGTCCATTTTACGTATAAAAAATAGAAAATAATAGAAAATTCAAATAAGTTCTTTATTTCTATTTACTTTTATTATTTTTTTAAAAAAATTCGTATTTAATTCTACTTATCGAAACATCCTGTTGGTATTGCTCAAAAAATTTCTGAGTTAAAAATACTTTCTTCAACA
>JAOUZG010039747.1:1852314-1921087 GCA_026289955.1 Argiope argentata | reverse complement strand
TATATATATATATATATATATATATATATATATATATATATATATATGGACCTAATGATTTAAAAGAAAACTTGTTTCTGTTTCTAGATGCACAGTTTTCAAATGGGCAACGTCACTTAAAAACGTAGTTACGTTCTAAATGAATGAGCTTTGATTCTTTTATATTTATAAAAGTACGTACACGAGAAGTAAAACAGCTATTTGCGTGACTGAGCGTCTATTTCTAGTTGAATACAAATTAGCAAAGAATCGATTAAAATCAATAAAACAATTCGAACATTTCGAATGCTGTTCGAAAACGCAGTCACATAATAAAAAGATCGTTCAATATGTAAGCATATCACTGTCACTAAAGAAGGCGGTTCGTGTGTTGAATGCGAGGATGTTGAGTTGGTTTTAAAATAAAAATGCAAGTAGAAAATTATTTCCACGGTGACTTTTTAAAAACAAATAACAGAAATATAATGAACGTAATGATAGTACGTTGTATCAAAACTTCATGATTCAGTGTCAGTAAACGAAATTTAGTGTTGAATGTGAAATAAAATAAAATTGTTTTACCCACTGAAATGATCGCAAATGCGTTTAATATGCTCGAAATGGATGTCAGAAAAGATCTCATTGCTTTTAATATTTAAAGAAAAGTTCTATTTATGACATAAGTTCTTTAAATTTTATTTCAAATTCTGGAAAAGTTATAGTTTTAAAGGAATTGAGTCTAAGCAATTTTGCAATGAAATTGCCAACAGTTCGAATAATTTTCAATGTGCATACAGAATGAAATAAGAAAATTTTAAATGTGAATTAAAATTTCCAAAATATGAATCACGCTTTTAAAAAAAGACGTGTGCCCTAACAAAAAGAGCAGTGAAATTCTCTATGAATGTCATCTTACACTAGAGATTGGTGATTGCCTATCAATTTGATATTTTATATAATATAGATAAAAATATTTGATATTAAAAACTGATATAGACTAAAAATATCAGATATGAGTATCAGTTTTTGAAATGGATTTATAAACACTTCGACCTCATTCATCCCCAATCGTATTATACAATATCAATTTAATAAAAAAATATTAAATTGATAGTAGTCTAATACATTTTCATATCTTATTGACTACCTTATTGTATACTTGAATAATAAAGTAAAAAAATAGAATAAATATGTATGTAGAATAATATTATTTGTATCGTTCCATTGAATGTATTCATTGTAGACAAGAAAACAAATATTCTTTCTATTATTCTTAATTAAATGGGATAGCTATTCAAAATTTCAAATGATATTTCCAAAATTATTTCTTTTTCAGCAGCAATAAGCCAGATACCATTTAATTTCTAATAAATACGTGAAAAGTAAGTAAAAATTAAGCTTGCGCATGTATAGAATTTTGAAAATAAAAATATTTTTAAATATTTACATATTTAAAATTAGGAAATGCGTATTTTCTGAATAAGCATTTCACGAGACATTTGAAAAAGAAAAAGAAAATTAAATTATGCCGTAAAAATGAACTAGATACAAAGCTAAAATCAACAACCTAAGTCATTGATAGCAAGTAATATAGATAGAGATGACAGTTTTTAATGCTATGTTACTATATAATGTTTCGACATCTATTGACGAAACAATAATCGGTTGTCAAGTGAATTAAACGTCAAATTATCTAGAACTATATCAGCATAAGTACCAGGTTATGCATATGCTAAAATTATATAGTACTTCTAAATCATCAATTACAGCCAGATATGAGTGTCAACAAAACCGAATATAATATCAGCGTCATAATATGAGGACTCATACCCAATGAATACACAGGTTAATACTGATAGGAAAACACAATCACTTATAGAAGTATCAAATTTAAAAGCATCAGTCAAAAGCATCGGATGTAATCGAGATAATAATGGGATATAATCGAATCCGCATCAGTATCAATCTGTGTTTGATGCAGCGAAGCTGTAATCAATCCGATGCTACAGCACAGCTATTCTGTGATTGAAAGATGAGCTCTCCTGTAGCGAAAATCTGTAATTCAATATACAGGACCTCGAATTTTATTCGTTTTCATCAGTTTCACCACTCCTCCCAGGAAATATTTTTATTTGTTTTCATCCAAAATAAAAAAAATTATATATTATATTTATATTTCTGCATCAGGTGGGAAAATGGGCAAATTAGTACAGGATGTTCATAGAAAGAATTTTGCTAAAATATCTCATATCATTCGGGGAAACGGAACAAAACGTTGAATGCATTGTGAGATTTGTATTCACGATTGATGTGAAAAATAATCCAAGTCTCATAGTTACGATTACAGTGACGAAATACATAAATTTTCAAATGGCTGCATATGCTATATTTATCATGAACAGGTAATACTCTTAAATAAGCATTTTATAAAATGGAGCTAGGATTATATTTTTAGCTTAAAAAATTACCGTGTTTAACAGAGGCGAAGACCACCAAAAAGCATAGCAATAACAGTACAAGCATAGTAAACAAATTAACGTTTTACAAATTTTTCTTCATTCTCACACGTATTAGTAATTTGCATGCTGAATGTGGTAAGGAGTACTTCAGGTCAAATTATTTGAAGAATAATCTGTTGAGTCACACATGACATGGATCTTTCGAATCAAGCACAAGAGGGCTGACTTGATGAGTGCATTTTAGATTTCAAATATCTCTACAGTCAGAGATCCATTGGAATGAGATCGGTTATTCTAGATGGTCCCAATAACATGGCATGACGGTAGATAATTCCTCCACAAAACCGCTGAGTTAAGAAAAATTTGATGGAAGATCCTACAAGAGGGACGGCACTATCTTTCATCTATAAGATGGTAGATAAAATGTTTTGTAGTTCGAAGTGAAAAAAGCATAATTAATCGATAGTTATGGATCATAGACTCCAATATTTATTGATCATAGGGAAGTTATCTCTTCAAAAAAAGCAAGGCTCAAGTTCGAAGACTCTTGCTGTTCCCAGAGTCTGTCTAAGGCAGGGACATATAGGGCAGTTGCCCCGGGTCCCCACATCATAAGGGGTCCCCAAATTGAATAGGAAGTTTATTTGATGTTTTCTTCTTCTTCAATAATGGCGTTCGGTTCTTCATTATTAAAGTAGTGAAGCATAGAGGTTCCCTCAAGGAAGTTTCTGCCCGTGGCCCTAGTTAGCCTAAATCGGGCCCTGGCTGCCCCGCAATCTATGAAGTTACTTTTATTCCAAGCATTGGAAGAGCAATCGCATTACGGGGATGAAAATATGTCTAGTGTAAACAGCTCTTCAAATTAATGTTGCCATTCAGCCCGAAATATTTCTGATCTAACAACAGAATCTTTAAAGATCAATTCTTATCGGCATAATGCATAATGAGAAATGCATTAATAAATCTAACAATTGATAAAGGAATTAAAGGTTGGTCATAAAATAAATTTCCCAGTTTGGCGGCTTTTGCATTTTAAACAGATGAACGAAATGCATCTATGTTTTATATACAGACTGGTAAAAGCATGAAGAAAGGATTTTCATTGAAAAAAATAAAACCAAAAGTTGCCGATAGGGGAAATACTGGCGCTGAGGTAGTACAGTTATAGAATTTATGAAACTCACAGACATAATCTTTCATTCTTTAACCTTTGAGTGCCCTGGACGCCGTGCAATAGTTTCAACTTACTGGCCTTTCCTGTATACAACATTCTGCATACGATGCATGACGTTCTCTAACAGTCTGTAAACCGTCAGTTTCGATATTCATAACAACCAGGCTTATGTTTCATATGTAGATATGCAACTTTCAAGCTTCTCTGCGTAAACTACGGATCTCAGGCATCCGTAAGTTCAGGGCTCATATTAGGTGCACATCAACAGTTAATTGCAAATGAAAGTCAAGAATTCATCAGCAATCAAGAACGTAATACTAACAGATCGTTTGTTCTTCACTTTTTGTAAAGAATGCATGGAGTTGCTGTTCGCTCGCACTTGAAATTTTGCATAATCCATCTGGAAAAGCATCTTTCCTCGTTCGTCCATTATAGCAGCTATAGTATTCCCCCTATCGGCAACTATTGGTATTATTTATTTATTTATTTATTTATTCCATTTGCTTTTTCTCCCTCTTCTCATGCCTTTCATAATCTGTGTATGAAATCAGGCTTCATTCCGTTCATTGGTTTTAGCTGCAGATGTCGCCAAAGAGGAAAAATTATTTTATGCCATCCTGCTCAAAGCACAATAAAAAAATCTATTAACATTTAAAGTTTAAAAAATATTTTGCCCAGTTAACAACTGAAAATTTTAGAAACCATTAATACTAGTGAACCAGATGATCGTCAGATGGTCGGCCAGTGGACACTACACTACGCTTGAAGAAATTCATTGCGCTGTGCCTGTGCATGTTTTATTCTTGGTCACGAAAGACAATGATGGGATTGTACTGTTATTCCGGTGATGATCGTGTTCTTTAATGATCTTTTTCCATCATTAAAGATCACGATCATCGACATGGAAAGAGAAATGTTCTTTTGTCATCGATCTCATTTCGAGCTTCGTTCATTTCTTTTCTGAACTTAGTCCTTTCTAATGACGACTGTAGCACGATGTTATAAAAGTAGAAGCCCAATTAATTTTGAATCGGCAAGAAAAATCAATTTGAACTCTTGTATTTTTGTAGCATTTGTGATCATTGTAATGAAGCAAATAATTTAAATTTACAAAAATGAACAGCGAAATAATTTTAAATAACTTCCAATTTGACCATTATAACTGTTTTGTTATTACTTTCAAATATGAATTTGTAAAATTTAGAAGAAATTACTTTGAATTTATTAAAGTAACATAATAATTACCAAAACTATTCTTATAAACATTTATGTTTCTTACAAATGCGCTCGATGACTAGATTTTATTTTTATTTACATTTCATAAAATTCTTGTTCTTATTAATCTCTTAACATATTTTACACGCGCATTTACGTTAGTTAACAGAACAATAATGCTAAAGTATCAGAAGTAACTATAACGCCTTATTGAAAAAGGAAAATTAAAACTTTTACTATGTTTGCTTTTATATTTACTCAATTTATTTTCACATCAGCATACGAACATTCATATAGATAGATAGAGAGGTAAATACAGATATAGATATGTAGATAAATAGATACAGATATAGATATGTAGATATATAGATATTGATAGAGATAAAAGAATTGACCAAAGATGTTTTCTAAATTAGAGGCATAAAACGAACATTTAAAAGCATGCTATCAAAATGAAAATTCCATTTGATTATGAAACAAATAGTCAAGATAAATGTTTTATGATTTAATATAATTTGTTCCATTATATTTAATCAAAGGTAAACAATATTAACCAAGGAAGAAATAAAGTTTTTTTTATTTGTAATGAAAAGATTCTACTAAGTACAAAAGAATTAGAGTTTATACAAAACCCGACTTCTTGAAAAACAAGTGTTCGATTTCAATAAAACCAAAACACCAATTTCAATCGGCTTTCGAATTTTTGTTTAAAAAAATAGAATTAGGGAAAATATTTTATTTAATTTACATAAAATAGCAAAAAACTAAGTAAATACCACAGCCTAAGTCAAAATATAAAAAAATAAAGATTACAGAAAATAATGAAAACTTAAACAAAAATTTCAAATAATATTTATACTATTTTCACTAATTGTAATTTCTCCTGAGAATAGGATTCTAAAAAACACAAAATATTCGTTGAACGGTGGCTAAGTCTCGTTCTTATTTTGGACGCAATATTGCCTGAAATTGAAAATATTCTTTCACTTGCTAATGAACGGGGTTTTATAGTTTTCATGGCATCAAATAACAAATCTAAGTTTGTTTGTGTGTGTTTTTGTCATTTTATTCGTTGCCTGAAATTATGAAAATACAGCTTTAATTATCTTCGGATTTGTAAGTTTTTTTTTTTTCATCTCCTTCAAGAAATTTGTGAATTAATTTTTCCATTGCTTCTTTTTCAAAAAACATTTTTCTGTTGAGTTGTTTCTTCGATTTGCTCTTCATCAAATTCGGTTTCCACATAAAAATTTGGAAATATTCTTGACCATATCTTTCTAGATAACTTAATAATTTTTAACAAAAAGTTTATCTTAACAAAATAATATATGAATTTTTACACCTGTTTTCTGAATTTAAAGACTTGTTTCCAAGTGCAACAAATTTAACTTTAAAAAAACTGGTTTTTAAACTAGATTTTAAAAACCGTCAAACCTTAAATAAATATATAAATAAGAAAAAAAAGGCATTCTAAATACTTAGCAGAATCTCACCAAAATGAGCAATTCTTAAGAAACAAATATATTGGTGATTTGCTAGGTATAAATATACTCTAAAGTCATTATATGACATAAACATGAAAATTATGAGTTTTCGTTTTTTAGACTACATTTAATATGTAGCATACAACCCCATCAAAAATAAGTTGTTATTTATTAGGAATCATCATCCTAACTATTTAGAAACTGCATTCTCCATCTGAAGAAAACATTAATTAACCGAACGACGGTTATTTATGATCTTCATGTCAGTCTGATTGGAAATATGAAATATTACAGATGTATCATTAGGCTAATCAATCAAAATCTTTTAATCTAGATTGAGCATAAAGACGGACCTTGTCATATTGCAACATTTGTCATTCAGAGCAAACTTTTATCTACAATTAGTAATCATCCGATTCATTAACCATCAACCCCACGAGCTGCTTCGTTGTTTATTATAATTGAGGAAAATAATACAATTTGGGAGGATTAAATCTCTGATAAGCACCTTAAAAAATAATTCATCAAATGAGAAACTTCATTTGAATTCTTTGATTTATCATGACTGATATCAATTATAATAATAAAACTATTAAATGAAAAAAAGGAAAAAAACTGTTAGGAGGCTAATGAAAGAAGACACAAATCTATTTTTCTTCAAACTGAGCTGTCAATGGAGATTTTGAAAAATAAATAAAATTAAGTAAGATTAACATCCACTCACTAATCGTTCATATAATGTTTTTTCTGCCGAACTTAAATACAAAGGTACAATCATTTTAGATTACATACAGAAAGATAGAGTTTGTATGTAAGAGCTACAAGATTATCCAAAAAACTTACTAACAACTTGGTGTATTTACAAATTTCGTGTATGAATATTTTAAAATACTTATATTTTATAACGCATATAAAATATAAAGCCTTCAATTTTAGAAAAAAGATGTAAAATTTTGTTTAAATAAAAAGCATTATCCATTCAGATTTCTTACTTTATTTCCAATTTTACCATTTTTTAATAGCTTTTATTTTACAATTTATTTATGAACTTTAAAAAATTCCTTCTTATTACCGAGTCCAAATTAGTAGCACTTAAAAGTTATTATGCAGAATAACTCTAAGACGAAAATCGTTCAGCGGATGAATGCTCTCTCAACTCGCCCTCTTGACTCGCGTATCTCTTCAAGAGTTCTAATCAAATCTCAAGTGACGTATTTCCTCTTCCGTCACATAATCGATTCCGCACACAAGAACCAATAAACTATAAACATTCTGCCCCTTTTAAGATACTCTGTCGCTGTAAAAATTTCAAAACTTCACATTAAATTACATTGAAATGGCTCTTTAATAATTCCAAGAAATACTCAAGACATAAAAGATGTTGATATTATACCCCAGCACGAACAATCTTAACCAAGTAATTTTGAGAAATTAAAAGAACTCGGCGATGCTCTGAATAAAAATAACCTTTAATTTCCAGAGTGAAAGCTTGTTTTATTCAATAAAAAAATAAGGAGCGTTTCCCCAAGAGAGATTGAGTCTTTAAGATTCAAGAAAGGTAAGCTGCAGTAAGTTATGGGGATAAATAAACAAACGTATTATTACATTTTAAACATATGCCCGGAATAAAACCTTGTCTGGGCTGAATTTTTGAGAGAGCATTTAAAGGTTTTTCTTTTTAAAATAGTAATTTCATTTTCATTTTGGTAGAAATATACTATTTAAAGAAATCTGTTTTTCACGTATTTAATAAATAAAACAAACATAGGTTATATTTTATTTATCAGGTAATTTTAATTCCAAAAGACGAAAATAAAGCATTTTATATAATAAAATTACATAAATTACAAATACAGCTTGCAGTAGATTTTTTTTTATTCTCTTTTGAATGTACTATAAATGAATTCTACGTACTGCATTGGTTATGACCAGCAAGTGACAAAAATACCTTGAATTGAATATTGTAAATTAGTCTCGTTAATTGATTAATTTTGATTAAATTTTGATTCTAAACCAGTGGTGCCATCTTGGTATGAACGTACTAAAACCATTGGCATTAAAATTTCAAAATATTTATAATAATGAGTAATGAAATCAAGGAGTACCATGTAGAGAATTATAAAAATAAAATAAAATACTATTATTTCTGTGGGAATCTAACCATATCTTCCAATAATATTAAAATCTTCTGGGGGGAGGGGGGTTAGTGATGATGTATCTAGGGTTTGTTTGTTTTTTAAATATTTGCTGGTTCATTTTCAAAACTAAGATTAAAATAATGCAAGCGAAGGAAGGACTTTTTTAAAAAAAAATAGAGAGAGAGAATTTATTTGGAGTTAAAGGGGTAAGTTTACAAGGGGGAGTATTTACAGGGAAATAGAAAATGTATTAAAACAGGTAGATATAAAAGAAAAAGGAAATGAAATAATTCCCTCTTGGAGGACGTTAGAAATCTTTAAAAAAAAGTGCATTATGTGACTGAAACATCTTACCGCGTTGTTAGCGAGCGCAACGCGCCAAACGTCTTTATCATGCGATTAGTACGCCTTTCCTTGAATACTAATTGTGTCGGTGTTACGAAAGCTCTATAGATGGCGTTGATCTGGAATGCTGTATTATTTAAAATTATCGTCCTCTGGTAAATGGTCTAAACTTTTACAATTCTCGATTTGAATTACGTCCTATAATTGACCAACGGAATCAAATGATGGCAAAACAAAATAGTTCCTGGGGATATCCTACATTTATTGCTGCATTAAAAGTAAAAATGTTAAATTTTTGAAATCCAAATATGTGTAACAAATAGCATTTGCAAAAGCTTAGGGCACTAAGAAAATTGCTATAAACTATTTAAACCGCTGTAAATATCAAAGAATTAAATTATCAAATATTAGTTAAAACTTAAAATATATTATGAATGAGACTAAAGATTTGCATTTTGAAAGGTACTTTGATGCTTTTACACTCTGCTTTGATTCTCATATCATTGCTAAAAAATGATTTTCTACTTTTTAGTGTCTTAGAAATAAAACGATATTTTTTTAATTTCTTTCTTATTATTTAGTTTAAAATCTTCTCTAAATCTTATTAACTACTTGTTTAACTATCTCGATCCTGACAATTTTAAGAAATACCATCTCAATAATAATTATATTTTCGCAATCTGGCTACCATTTTTCTTGACTGTACTTGCAAGCACAAAAAGACGGTTGTAGACAATAAATTGTAGAAAAACGGAGAATAAAAACTTGTACATTATTTAAAAATTTTAAGGTATTCCTCCATTTTTCTTGACATATTCTGCATCCAAAAGTACTTACCGATACAAAAATAAAAATTTGATGATGGATTTATTTGAGATTTAAAAGGTCCATTCCATTTCCATTTCAGAAAGCACTCAGAAATTTTATCGAGAACAGTACTAGAATTTATTTCCCGAATAAACAGTCACCAAAATAATTCAAAAAGTTATTTACATATTTGTATGTTTTTGCATTGAAATAACTTCTTACTTTAGCAACATATTTGTTTTAGATATTGAGATCAAACTCGGACAGCATCTAAGAAAGTGATCCCCAAAAATATTTAAATCAACATTTCAGATGTTTGGGAAGACGCTGCCATAAATTTTCGCTTTTCCATCCCTCTGTTTCTGCAAGTCTTAATGCATATAAACGAGGCATTTCAAACAGGCGTTCAAACATCCTGTTTGAAAAGGTGGAATGGCAGAATCAAATAACAGACAACTTCACCGAATTCTACCATTTAGGTATATGAATTGCAAATAAAGATTTTTCCTTTTGGTTCTTAACATACATGGTACTCAAATACCAAGTACACAAAGAACAATATCAAAACTATTTAACAAGTATTATAAAAAAAGTTATGTCAATTCCTACGTAGGACAACAAAGAAAAATTATATTTTTGTAACTTTTTATTGAATAACTACGATTAACAAAAATTATTAATTAATAGAAGAATTATTGATTTTAGCAAGAGTTGGACTCGCATTCTTCACCTTCACGGGAAAAATTCCGAAATCCTCGCATTTCACCGATGGAGCTTCGGCCTGTTGATTGCAATTGTCCTTACAAACTGCTAAAACTCTATTTAAAGTATTAAAACGTAATTAAGTTTAATGAATGAATTAATGTATGAAAATATTGGATTAACGCCAAATGTCATCCACTAAAAATTCAAAAAAATGTATGAAAACTATTATCGGCATAATACTTTTATGCCAATACTGGATGAATGAAAAGTATTTTATTAATGATTGAAAATTTGAACACTATATATATATATAAATAGAGAGAGAGAGAGAGAGTGAACTAATAGTAGGAATATAAAAAAATTGAGGAAAATTTTCGTGGCGTCATGTGTTGGTTCGAACCCGAACTGTTTGCATATAAAATATTATGAACTTCCTTACTTTTATTTTTAATAAATTAATATTTGAAAACGCTGTATTAACATCGAGCGTCATCCGCTACTAGTTTTTTTTAAAAAAAATGTTTTTGAACTTGAATAGATGGATTAAAAGTATTTTATAACGATTGGAATTTTGAAATAGATATAAGAATATATATAGGGAGAGTGAGAACTAATAGTAGGAATCGAAAAGTTGATTTAAAATTTTTTTTGTGAGTTTAGCGTTTAAACGAACTTGTCTTTAAAGTACAATTTTTTATTTTACATCTGTCTGTGAATCCAGTAATTTCAAATTACAAAGCGTTTGGAACGTGATGTCGGTTATGTAAACTTGGCAGATTTGCATCAAATTTGGGACGGGTTTAGAATTGGGAAAGACTGTCTATTTGTTTATTCATATGCATTTGAACACGAAATATGAAAAGCAAAAATGGTAAATGGATGGAATTTGGAATCTTAGAATAATATTGGATCTAATCCTTCAAAGGATTCACTTTTTGCCAATCTGTATTTTTGCAAATAGGTATCCAGTAACTCAAAAATACAACGGCTGTCACAAAAGAAATTTGGGGTGTGATAATGTCGCCAACATTATAGATCCATATCAAATGTTGGATGCAAAGGAATCAACCCAAGTCTGTATCCATTCTTTTTTTATTACAGTATTACGAAGGACAAAACGCACCTACTGTAAAAGGCATAAAAAATGAGAAGGGAGCATCCACAACTATGCACTGGGTTTTCTTATACATTGAAAAAAAAGTTACATTGCCTTATTTTGGGGAAAAAATTTAGCACACAATTAGCTCATTTACCAAACCTTTCCTTATAGGAGTGATGCCGAAGTTTAAGACTCGAGATGGCAACTCAAGTGTCATCCTTGTCATCCGAGTTCAAAATTGTAGAGATTAGATCGAATTCAGATCAAAGTTCAAAATTAGCATTAAAATATAATCGCATTGATTCTAAACACAATATGAATAAAGAACTAAAAATTAAATTAACAAGAAAATAGTCAATGAAGTCAAAAATTAAAAAATTTCATTAAAATTCCAAATCCGATCCAAAATATCTTAATATATATCTGTAGTTGTTCCAGTGGCGGATTTAAGTATCCCACAGTTCTTGGCAGTCCACATTATGAAACCTCTCTTTTATCATAAATTTAATTTCATATCTTAACTCATTTTGAACTCGTTAATGATTTATTTTAAGTTATTATTATTCATTTTCTGAAATTAAAGAAAATATTATTTTATACGACTCCAGATAGACAACCATCAGTTCTTATAAACAATAATATTAAAGCTGGATTTTTTTAATATTCTAATAATAAAATAAACGTATGGTAACTTTTAATAATACATTAATAACTTTTAATGAAT
Source organism: Argiope argentata (assembly GCA_026289955.1). Taxonomy (NCBI): domain Eukaryota; kingdom Metazoa; phylum Arthropoda; class Arachnida; order Araneae; family Araneidae; genus Argiope; species Argiope argentata. The sequence goes on along the minus strand of JAOUZG010039747.1, from coordinate 1,908,958 downwards.
TGAATGAATGATAAATTTTAATGATATAATAATATTAAAGCTAAATTCTTTAAATATTCCAATAATAAAATAAAGAAAATATATTTATTTTGTATTACTCCAGATAGACAACCATCGGTGCTTATGAACAATAACATTAAAGCTTGATTTTTTAAATATTCTAATAATAAAATAAGCGTAATGATACATATAAAAGGCCTGATCAGTCATGTGATATAAAGTGTTAATATTATTCTAATATTTTATTATTTAAAAAATTGTATCTTTACTCAACCTCTAACACCATAGTCAGCTGACTTGCCTGCCTATTTAGAAAACTTCCACTCCGCAGCTTTCTGCAAAGACAATTTGCGATGACTTCGGGGCGAAATTATCGTTAATAATTCAGCTGTAAGACGGTAGTCTGGAGAGACGGCATCGGTAACAAGATGAACGAAACCGTCTCTCTAGACTCCCCCCGTGCACGACGTGCCTAAATAACAAACTTCGCTTTATAATTTAATTTTATTCCTGCCAGATATAAATCTCTTTGTTCTTCTCAATTAAAAGCCAATTTTGCCGGCAAAAGTAATTTCTTCTCTGATTAATGAGATTCGATTCCGTCACCGGAACTAATTTAGAATTGCAAAATAATGCGCAGAAACTGGAAATGATTCTCAATTCCGAGCGGAATTCTGAAGATACTTTATTTTCTGATTTACAGCACTCTAAAATGATGTTTCATTTCTCAGAAACAACTTCATTCATTTAACATTAAAGAATTTTCAAAAAGAAAAGTTGAAAACTATTAGGGGGAGGGGAATAGAAATTTTCAAATTACGATGACAGTAATTCTCCAAAATTAACAATGCATCGAATACAAATTTTGTATTTTAATTATTCTGGAAATACGAATTGAAATGATGTCTCAAAAGGACACCAAATGTCCTTGAGAAAGCGTGTAATGAAGAATATCCCAGAAGGGGCTTTCCGTTTTTGCTTTCTCGTATATGATATCCATAGAGAAAAAATAGAGCAATTATCAAAAGGTTAAATTGTTGACATTTTTCCACGTTTCAGTACACCCCCGAGTCCAAAAAACACAATATTGGAATTATATATGTCTGTTAGCATGATAATACAAAACAATTTTGTCCTAAGCAAATGAAATTTAATTTATGAACTAAAATCAAATCTGTAAATTTTTCATTCATTCTCACTCAAAATACTTCGGAAGAAGACCACGACCACGATGTCCTGGTTCTAATATCTCCGATCATGAGCCGTAGGGTTACAGATTCGACACCCTAAGAACCGTCGTGTAAGCGGGTCTGCTGCACGTTAAATAAGCCAGGACCAAACGTCCTCCCACTGATGTAGTGTGGAGAGAGAAGTGCCAGCTGAAGTGTCATCCTCTTCACCTAAAAACGGCTCAAAATTTCAAAGTCCGCCTCAAAATAACCCTAATGTTTCTTTATAGCGGGACGTTAATATAGCTAAACTAAACTTAAGAAGTTAGTCATCAGGAACGCCATAGTTATGAAACTTAAAAAGCGAAATAAATATAGATTTAGCCACCAAAGCGAATTTTCTCACAAAATTTTATACCAAACCTATCAAATAGGTGGATCTGCGGACTTTGCATCTGCATTTTTCTAATTTTGCATACATCTAAATGTAATCACCGTAATCGTTAAATAAATGAAATGAAATCTTTTTTTAAAGATCTGAGTCAAATTTTCGTTTCAATCGATTGAGAAAGTATTCTCAAAATTCATATTCAGTTTTCTAATTCTTGTATATTAAAGATTATTCGCCAAAAAAAGAAATGCTAAAAAAATTTATCCAAAAATCGCATATTGAAATATTTAAAATATTAGATTCGAGCCAAAAATAGTTACACACCTGTAATGTTGCTTTTCAGCTTGGTAAGTTCTTTGACTAAAAAGACCGTTTTACAATCAAATCTGTTGGATGCTGATCGGATGCCGAATTAGTGATACCAGGTGGCAAACTTAACTACGAATTTGGCGACAAAATTGACAGAATATTCAAGAATGTTGGCGTTAGACCTAATGATCCATGATCCATAATTGATTTATCCATTAGACCTAATGATAATGACCTCTAATTGATTGATCCATGATCTTTTCTATTTTGCAATGTGAAATATAAAATGCTAGAAGTGAAAGCCAAAGGCAATCGTGGGAAAGGTCGTCGTGAGGTTTAGAATCTCTTAGTGAGTCAACGGTGGAATAGTTGAATTAGTTCCGCAAAGGGCAAGTCTAGTGTGGAGCTCAAGCAATTGCTGAATAACCCTTTGTGCCGAGCGCTGGTGATTATTGTGGAAGCAGCATCGAATCATACTTGGAGTAGCCAGTTGTGTAGTAGTGAGTCGAAAATTGAACACAGCTAAAGCGAAGGGACAGTAGAGAATTGCAAGCGTTTGGAGAGACATTAGAGAGCAGCAACGAAGATTCTCTCCTCCTGTTGATTTCTATCTGGTCGGTTTGTGGGCTGTGATTGTCGTTAACTACCGATTACTACTGGTGAACAGCTGTTTGTACTCTGCTGCTTGGGTATGTCTCCCCCAAGAGTTTGTTGTCCGTGTATTCATGCATTCTTGTTAATAAATGTCGTTTTGTTACTGAGGCAAGTTTATTGTGTTACACCATACAATTACTACAAGTGAAACCCTTCACTTTATGGACGTAAAGGTGGAAGTTCCTTAATCACGTATTACCTCAAGAAACATTATGCAATTGGTATGTGTTTGTATTATTCTCATGAACTGAGATTTCCTGATGAATGGTATCAAATAAAATTCGTGGACAACAAATGTATATTAAAATCTTCAAACTGTCAACTCAGTGAAATGATTGTGAATGATCTAACGGAGAAGGCTGTGGCTTTGTTTTTAATTGGTAGTTTAATTTGGTATTTTTATATGGAGTGTATTAAAATTAGTAATACTAATATAGAATGAACATAACATAATCTTTCCAGGCACGAAAGAGAGTGTCTTTCCTTTCACTTTCTCTTACATTTCTGTAAAGCGCTTTATTGAGGTGAGTTTACACTCAATCAGTTAGGAGATGACCAGTAACCCAACGCATGCGCAGAAAGAAAATGGTCTATGTTTGCCCCGACGTCACACGATAGATTCAAGCATTCCATACTTCGCTGCAAATTGAGGTTTTGGCATACTTGAATTTATCTTTTTCACTGCGTATCTTATTAAAATGAAGGATATTTACACACAAAAAAAAACTTGGCTAAATAAAAAATTGTCAATATACCTAAAATTTGGGAAGCTATAGAAAAAAGAAAGGGCAAATAAAATTTATAAAAAAACTCAGAACCTCGCATCAGAAAGAACAAAGATTTAAAAAAAATGTCGGAATTTATCTAAGATAAGTGATTAATTTTTCAAGCCAAAAAAAAACCCAATCAAATTCTACAAATACGTAAGCAGTAAAAAAAAAATACAATATAGTGGTACGATATTGTGCTGTCGGGATAAGTACTTCCCTTGGCCCGAACATTATTTTTCGGCTTTTCTACGCATGCGCAACCCATTGGCTGTCTAATTACTGACCTAGAATAAACCCACCATTAGTCATGCAGTAAAAAGAAATGAGTATGAATTTTCGAATTCTTCACATTTGTGTAATGGAAAGGTGGCATACTAAATTTCATTTGTCCAGTTCTTTTGTGTTTGATTATTGCAATCATAACGCAGAAAGACATAATTTAAAAAGCTTTTATATAAAAATAGAGTTTCTTTAAGTAAACCTCTTTAAGTATTAAACCTTAAATAAAAGTATTACCAAATTCCACACGCCTAGTTCGTATCATGTTTAAATTATCATGTTCACAAATCTTTAAATCAAACCAACAGGAAACAGGATTCCAAAAAGTGTATTTTTGAATTCAAAGAGTTGAAATACAAAAATTGTCGATATCTTTGTTTATAATTAATTTTCTGTCTTTAGATGCGAGAAATATAAAAAAAATAATGGAAGTGTCAAACAAAATTGTTTAGTTATGTTTCTTAAAAGATATGTTACTATAAATGGACTTTTAATGGATGATTTTTTAATGACAATCTGACTTTTTTATATTTAATAATCTTAAAGTTTCAACTATTGTAAAATAATTTTTATAACATTTGTATATAAATTACATAGTTAGTTAATATAAATTTTTCTGAAAAAATCAACTGATTTTTATGTTAATATTTACGTACTTTTTACTTCTATTTTACATCTTTAAATGATAAAAAATGGCATAAATAAAAAAAATTTGAATATTTTTAGCATATAGGGTATAACAAAATCGCAATATGTTCGGACGTTTTTGAGGAAAAAAATAAGTAATCGATTCAATTAAAAATACTCGACAGATTTTTAAGGCTTTAAAGTGCGAAAAAAAAGTTTAAAATATAATGTTAATTACCAGTCGAAAGTCCAAAGTTAAAGAGCGGGTAAAAATGAAGATTTTTTTTAATTCAAGAACCAGGTTATGAGTGTTCTTAAGATAACTGCAAGATTTTAAGAAAATCATTAGATAAATCTGTTAACTAGAAGATTTTTGTTTTATTCCTTTTTTTAGCCAAAAAAAAAGCTGTTTCTTCATTTTTTTTAAACTTTTATCCTTATTTGATATATTTTGATTTCATAGATGCTTTATTTTCAGTATTTTTGATGAAAAGATTACAAAATATTACGAACTAGCACATACTTTTAACAAAAGCAGCACTGGGAAATTATGAAATTATGTAAAGAAACATTTTTAAAAAATGAATGCGATTTTTAAATTAAAACTTGCATAAAAAAAGAATTAAACTGAGAGAATTTATATTTTCATGTACCCTTAAAGTGAACAAAAGATGATGAAGATGGAGCTTTATTAACGCTCTTTTTTCCTTTCTTTTTTTTCTCATCTTTCCTATTGAATTTCCTTTTACCGTTATTAATGAAATTAATAAGTAGGACCACATACTTTTTTCTGCTTCATAAGAAAAAAGATGATGCACTTGTTTTAGTTGTTCAACATCCTAATTTGAAATTTAGATGAGGAAAACAGAAAAGAGGGGCATTTAGAAAGATTATTAAATTATCCAACAATCTTTTTTTAAAGTTCCCGCTTACGTTTCCATTCTTTTTTATTCCATATTTTGAACATAAGTGACAATTAATTATCTGTTTCTTTCATGATAAATACATGTCTAGATTCAAGTGATATATTCTTAACTAAATTTTGTGCAGATTATCATGTTATAACAAGTTTTTTCTTTAGGGGTTTTTGAATAATAGAAATCAACGAAAAATTGAAGCTTGAAATCGCGTAGGCAATGCATAAAGCATAAATGACAATATTCAGCAACATCTGTCAATCACATATATTTTTACCAGTATTGCATTATTATTATGCATGCTTCTTTGAAAGCAGATGCGTTTTTAACAGGTTGACCCGCTTTTACCAGTGTTGCTTTATTATTATGTATGCTTCTTTGAAAGTAATTGCGTTTTTAAAAGGTTGAAGAAGAACTCTGACATCATAGCTGTTATTTCGTCTCAAAATCGGTCGAGCTAAAAAAAATTTGCCAGGTATAAAAATGGAAAATGAAATCTTAAAAAAATTATTACCATATATACACACCTATATTTATAAACAGAGAAGGATAAAGACCGATAGAGAAGTCTCTTGATTGTTTCACACCGATTGTTTCAAACCGGTTTGATTAGTTCCGGTTAAACCGGAACCAATCAAACCGATTTAAACTGGGTTCAGACTTAAATTAATTAATTAAGATAAAAATAATAATGTTCTAACATAACTTGAAATTTGAGATCGTAGATTTTATTTTTTTTTAATTAATATTGATTTATATGATTTTCAACTAATATTAAAATCCCAGATTTTTCAAATTACTTTTTTCTTTTGTATTGGCATTTCGCTCTATTTTATTTTGAATTTCGAAGCCTTTGAGTCTTTCAAAAATTATTCTTTTTTTAAATACCTCAAAGTTTAGCAAAATATATATTAGGATCAAAATGATTACATTCAATCTAGACATATATTTGTTCGGTAAGAAATAGATATCACTTATATTCAAATTGTATATAATTATCACTTATATTCAAACTGTTATGGAATTTTTGTTAATAAAACCCAGGGTTGGTATCAACAATAACTGGCCACGATATAACTAATGTTATTGCTTTAGCCGTAACATATCTACATTAAAATTGATAAAAAAAGGATATCAGGCATAAGAGAAAAACTTATTTTTTTTAATTTTGGGGCTTAATTTTAAATAGTTATACTTTCATATATTGATATTTTGTATGAAATAATTTATCATTACCCGAAATCCAAAGCCAATCTTAAAACGTTCGGTCTACGATACTATTACGGAAATATAAGATTTTAGAAAACTTTCTATTTTAATAAACTTACATTACTCTGACTTTAATAAAATCTTATAAAGAGAAAAATATCTTAGTGACAGATATTTCAGTATGAAAAAAGAATAATTTTTCTCGCATATCATTATCCTTTAAATGCTTTTATATTCAAAAAAGAAATATTTTGAGTTGAATCTCTTTGGAATAAACTATCAGACACATTGAGTTTTCCATCTATCATCAGATGATCTGAAACTGCCATCTGCTCTTTTTTGAAGGCACATCAAGATTTATTAAAGAATTTTATCATCATTTATAACATGCATTACTAAACCGTCGTTTCTTTCTAACCCCATGTAAGCTTTGTTACATTATTAATATTGAAGAAAAAAAAGGCTTTTTTAAAACCAGAATAAATTACTTTCTGCTGTAGCATTTATGTGCTATTTCATAAGAACAGTTTTTTTTTTTTTTGTAAAATTCATTCTCAATAATTAATGTTGAAGGGAAGCCATTGCGGCATGCTTTTGCTAAATTCTTCTAAACTAGGCATTCCTAATCGTATTGATAGGATCATAATATAGTTTCGTTTTATGAATTCAAACTTTATCATTTCTTATTGCCAAAATAAATCATTAATCTGTTTTAGGCTTCACTTTAAAGCGATACCCATGTTTTTAAGACCCGAATTGTTTTCTTTGAAAAAATATTTTATTTAATAAAAAAATGTTAAACAAAATAATGTGTCATATTAGACAAATGACATAAAATATGTTTTGTGTTATTTATAAAATTATGTATTAAAAGTACTGAATAGAATTGAATTTATAGGATTGAAGGGCCAAAATAATTCGAAGACAATCAATTGCAAGACCTATTAAACTAAATTGGGAACAAGTTGTAGAAAATTGTGGAAGATATTTTGATAGATATATATTCCATCAATTTTTCTCGATAAATGTTTTTTTTAAATTAAAAAAAATATTTAAATGCATGCAGGCACTTCATATATGCCATATATAAGTAAATAAGAGCATAAGAAATAAAGATAGCATTCAGAAAACTATTTCTTATGTTTAGATAACTCATAGCAATACAGATGAAGTTTAATACTCGTCTATATTATAAAATTTGTATGCAACCCAATGGACCTTAAGTTAATTTCTTGAAAGCTTCTCACTAAATTCACACTAACTTTGTTAATAATGGGATAATAATTTCCGAAATCCTATTCTAAATCCATTAAAAGAATTCCACAGAATTTTACTTGAGCCAGAAATTCGATTCATTAACCAATTCCCTTTGAGCAAACGTAATCTTTTCCAAATAACACGGAAATTCTCTCTTCTCAGCAATTCATTCGTTTCTCTTCGCGCGTTATTTCTCTCAAGCCTTAATTCCGAATGACATATCTGTCAGTAAAGCGAAAAAAGAATGTCATTCTCTTGTAACAGCAGCCGATAGACAGCCACCGGCGGGAAAAATCTATCGAATATGGAATGACTCACTCGGGGCTGAAGGTAAGCATCACAGTCACAGTGACAAGCAGATGGTTCTTTAAAACGTAGATCACGCCGGTGTCTCTTCCCCATGAGAATGGATGACGTCTGAGGATAGTTATCTGGCAGGTGGTTTTTGAGAACCATTGAAAAGATGTATTTTTCTTATTGACGGTATTTCATGTAAAAGGATTCCTGTCTTGATGTCATACCTTTTGAAAAAATGACATTATGATGATATGTAAAATCAAAGGAAAACGAAATCGGTAAACATGAAGAATTTAGGAAATTTGTATTATGTTTCATCAAATACGAAACGAGTTTGTCGAACACATATTTATAGTTTAAACAAATCAATGACAAATCATGTAATTTTTCATAGCAATGCTGGAAAAATAAATATTCTTTTGATGAACAGATGTAATACATTCTGCATCATAATTTCATGACAAGCAAAACTGCATAAGCAATCTAAACATAAACTGTTTCTCTGTATGAAAGACTATTCATTAAACTTGCTTTGTTAAGCCTACAAGTTTCTTAAATATTTAGTTTAGAAAAGAATGTTTCATTTTTTAACATTTTGATGGTTAAAAGGCAAAAAAAGGCGATTGTAGAGTCTATAATCTTAGATGTTGTTTAAGTATATAAAGTAGAAAAAAGGCCTCATTGTTTTTTTATTGTTAAAATGCAAAATAGAATGACGACTGTAGTTCGAAATTTTCCCTTTAACTACCTTGAGTGTAGAGTATTAAAAGCTTGGAATACAAAGATTCTAACGTAATTTTCTAAACTTATAAAACAAATGGGTTATTTATTAATTTTTAGAACAAAATAATGTATAAATTTACTAGTTACATTTCAAAAAAATAATGCATTACTTAATGTATATAAAAGCCAAATAAAAGTTTATAAAATTACAGTCTACATTAGATTTATTCTTCAGACGCTAAAAACCAAATAAGATTGTTTTAAACCGAAAAGGATTTTATGTATAATAGACAATGATGAAGAACTATTTTTAAAATACGAAAGAACTTTCTATCTAATGCAAGAGCTAAAATTAAATAATCAAGGAAACTAAATAGAAGAATCATTCTGAAATAGACTAGCAATAAGTTCAAAATTACGAATATAATAATATTTATCATGTGAAGATGGATACATCCTATTCATGTGTTATTTTTGCAGTATGTGATGCCAAACTTCAATAAAACTTTTAATATTTATGAAGGAAAATTAGAGGCAATTACGTGAGGGTTTTTTTTCACTGGATATTCTTCGCGTGATACGTAAACGGTACGAAGCGGTAAATATTATTCGTTAAGTATTCGTCACAAATCATTATCGTCCCGCTTTCTTTCTTTCTTTTTTAATTTTGTTTGTTTTATGTCGTGGTGAATGAGGTAGTATCTGTGGTAACGTTTGTAAATTCGCCCATTTTTCTGGCACGCCTTCCTTTCAGTCATTCGTTGTGGAAAATTGAAGTGAAATTAGAGAACAGAAGGGACTTGGAATTCATTTTTCTTTCGCTCGCGCAGTGTGGATCCAATAATGTATTTTTTTAATGAAAAGTTTATTGAAAAGCGTGTATTCAATGATAGAAGTTATTTTATGAAAGGATAATTGAATATTTAGAATTCAATATCTAGAAATAATTGAGTAACAGGAATTAAAAATTGTGCTGTATGATTTTATTGAAATAATATTAGTTTTTTTTTAAAGATAATTTCTGACATCGTTAAATCTCAATTTTCAATTTGGTTAGCTCTTAATTAGGTACTTGTGCATATTTTAACCCACAATTTCTGTTGTCTGTTGTTGTTTATGTTACCAATGGCATCTGCCATGAACGAACTCTATAATTCTTCAGCAATTTTAAGCCCAAATGAGCTTTTCTTGTTTTTGAAGTAGCGTAAACTAAGGCCAAGAGACCGACTTAGCTATACACTCATCACGTTCGCATGCAGAACCCCTTTTTATAAGGGGGACACATACACTCACCTCACAGATAGTACATAGAAGAACAACCATGCCCTAACCGGGACTAGAACCCGGGACTCCCAGATCACGGGGAGGAAGTGCTTCCCCAAAGCCAAGTCGCTGACTTTTCATTGGTAAACGTGCAAAGTATCTATATAAACGAAAATGGTTTCGTGTTTCACCAATTTATCATTGTTTCATTGTTATGATTTTGAAAATTTTACATTTAGTATTATTGAGTTATTTAGTGTATAAGGAATACCAATCATAGAACGTTTCAAATGGCTTTTTCGACATTCATTGCTTTATTTTTTTATTTTACTTGAAGAAATCTGCTGTCAAGGCCCATCAGGCTTTTCCGTCATACTCCAAAAGTAAGTTTGAGTATCAACGATTTAAGAGTTCTAATTTCGATTTCAATGACAAAAAATTGCCTGGAGGACCAAACAATTCGAATACAAGCATTTGTGAGACTTAATGAAAGAAAATTGGAACAAGTTGTAATGGTAAATATTTTGATTTATATAGATTGGGCCAATTTCTCTAAATAAATGCTTCTTTAAAGTGAAAAAATAATCAAAATGCCTGCAAGAACCTTATGAAATGATACTCTTTATTAATAATGTTACTTTCAAAAAAATCATTTTTTAAATATAGTTTCATAAAATCACAAACTGAGTTATTCTCAAAAATAAAGCATTTAGTTTTATAAATTTTTCACGCCAGTACAACGGCACAAGAAGATTTTAGCTAAAAGCTCTATTTGAAAAATATATGTAGTTCATCAGAATCCTTTTGAGACGTTTTCATACCTGGATTAAAAATGGAAAATGATTCAAATCCAACTCGGCGGAAAGGCATTCCACGATGCTGCAACACGCCAGCGAAATTCGGCGAGCTCTCTCCCCCTCAAAAAACACGGCCATCAAAAGAATTTACCTCTCATGCCCCGCTTCACCTTCATTAAAGCCCGCCCTTAAGTAATTAGTTGGACAAAGCAACCCCATCTAAAAATTGGAACGCATCGTGCATGCGAAAATTTCATTCCATCCCGGAAGAAATCCCGGAGGACCGGAGCGCCATTTTCTTTACGATGCAGATCACTTTTATCCAGATTTAGGGTTCGTATTTCACAGGCGACATTGGCAAAGAACGCAAATGGGCTCATTGCTAGTCAAAGCCGATTCCCTCGGGGTTGATGTCTTATTAATATCTTTTTCGACCCGGTGTTTGTTCTTCGGAAAAGCTTTTGTTTCCGAGTTTTTGGAGAAACATTTTGCCCGAAAGAGGCATGAGATGGGATCTTTCAGCTCCATTTGTCTCGGCGTGGCCGTTTAAGCGTATTTGTTGTCTGCTGATGAACATCTGAGAAATAAATCGGTTTCTTAATATCGTCTGTTGTGGCGTAATATCCTTACCTTATTCTCAGACACAGTATCCATTGTGCTATTGTCTATCGGAGGATTACTATTCCTATGATAGTTTTCAGAGTACAGCAACGGAAAAACTCTGCTATGCCGGGTTTTTTATTGTAACTTATCTTATGCACAAACCAAATTAAAAGTAGTGAAACTATTCTGCGTAGAAAGAGGCAAATTCAATGACATTATTTCAATATATTCTTGTAATATCATTACTGAATGAGAGTATATATAACCATCTAATAGTTAATTGTCCATTTCTTAAACTGCAGGTCTTACTGTTGATTTTTCTTATATTACTGACCTTACTGATTATCTTTCTTGCATTGATGATCTTACTAATGATCTTTTTTACATTTCAGATCTTACTAATGATCTTTTTTACATTTCAGATCTTACAAACGATTTTTATTATTAATTATCTTTTTAAAATTTCAGATATTTCTGATGATATTTCTTACGTTGCTGATTTTATTGATTATCTTTCTTACATTTCTGATTAATTTTCTTACATTTCTGGTCTTACTACTGATCTTTCTTATATTGCTTTCTAACGTTGCTGATCTTTCTTATGTTGCTAATCTTACTAATGACCTTTCTTGCATTGTTTATCTTGCTGATGATTTTTCTAAATTGCTGATATTACTGATGATCTTTCTTACATTGTTTTCTTAGGATACGGATCCTTCTTAAATTGGTGATCTTACTTTCTCATATTGCTGATCTTTTTTTCATTCCTGATCTTACTGATGATATTTCTTGCATTCCTAAACTTACCAAATATCTTTCTTACATTTCTGAACTTAGTGTTGATCTTTTTTATATTGCTTTCTTACATATGATCTTCCTTACATTGCTTCTCTTACTAATGATCTTACTTACATTGCTGATTTTACTGTTGATCTTTCTTACTTTGCTTTCTTACATTGCTGACATTGCTGATCCTACAGAGGATCTTTCTTACATCGATAATAGAAACTATATTACGAAATGGAATGACTGAGAAATATTTCGTATTTATCACGTGTTTAAAAAAGGAAGCCATCGTACAGTTTTATACATTATAAAAACGAAGTACTCACACGAAGAAACATTAACAAAAAAAAAAACTGCACCTGTAAAGGTACTAGACATTTTAAATTATTTTCACAATTTTTTGCATATAATTTAAGTTACATTGAGACAAAACTCAGCTACCCCCATTTTTAAATAACGTTCAACAGTGAATTTTAGGAAAATGAAGGAAAAAAACCATTAAAGCATTTTATTAGCTTTCATATCACTTATAAACCTTTTACATATTTTATTCAATATTTTAAACCTCACCGAGTTGGAAAAATATATTTTTGGCATTATGTCTAACTGTCCGACTCTATGTTTAAGAGAAAGATAAATCGAATACGATTTAAGCCAGACGAATGAAATTCGGTATATAGTCTAGGCACCATATCTGTAGATTTCCGTCAAATTTTGAAGGAAAGAAAACTCCATTTAGAGTAAGTCTGTCTGTCCAGCAGCTCCAGTATAGTTTAACACGCTAATTACAAAATGGAGAGAGTTGCAGGGATAAAATACAGTACACGGATTTATATCTTTATAGACACCTACAAAATTTTATCCCAAATCCAATGATAGATTGAATGTCTGTTAATGTGTTGTGGTAGATTACTTTAGAACCAAACTCGTAGCGTTAGGGCTCGTAACCGCGTAACAAAACCACTAGACAAGAATGATAACTTGTGTCCGGAGGATGTTATATGGCGTATGACGCTACCACCACATACTCTTCCACAAGTGAGACAGTGGTTAAATGAGCTATATATAATTGCGCCAAACGTATGACGAGAGTGTGTGAGTTGTTGTTGGTGACGGTGGCCGTTGTTTCTCAAGCGCCTGACGACTTTTGCTGTCGGTAGAGGGCAGCTTCTGAAACATCTACAAAAATGGCTTATACAAGGTCATGGGTCATCATTGTGAATGATGGGTAGGACAGAACTCTCAACGTTAGGGTTCGTAGTCGCGTAACATGACCACTACAAAAAAATGTTCACACTTATCAGGAGGATGTTATCTAGCTTATAGAAATAACATCCAGGCACTAGTTTTAGAATCATGTAAAGGGCACAACTTATAATTGTAAGGACTTAAATATATCAAATTTTGTATGGGATTTTTGTGGCTGTAAAAGTAGCTCTATGTCAAATTTTGGTTTAAATTAGTTGGGAAATAGCTAATCTAAAACGCAAATTCATCTTTATCAGTGAGTATACATGGACATTTTGGTTAGGGAACTCAGGCTGGTATAGATATGCATGTCCAGTGTTTGACTTAAGTATTCTAATGTATTTTGATGATGATTAAGTGTGTTTCGAAAGTGCTAAAAATCTCATAATTAATATTTTAAAAAATATAGAATTTAAATTATTATATATTAATTATAGAATTTGACATAAGTAAAAAGCAATTTTGGGTTAAATAAAGCGTTTGATTTGATCAATTACTTTCCTGCTTCAAAGGTGCAAGAGGGTTATTCAGGGAATGGCCTCCAAATTCTGAGCAAAACAAGAAATTTTAAAAAAATCAATTCCTACTAAGATAAAAATTATTTAGTAATTATTAAAAATTATTTAGTGTTATTAATTTTTAATAAATAATTAAAAATTAATATAGATATGAATATATATATATACATATGACAGAATTACAATATTGTGGCAAAATAGAAAGCGAATGCCCTCGCAATTTCCCATTCCCCTTCTGGAATTTCCTTCTCGACACGTAGCTGAATCCTAAGCTTAGGTAGGAGAAGGGATCAACAACTGATGACAAAGATTTCAAAGAAAGAAATCGAACTGAGCCTAAAGCTTAAAATTTCGCCGATTTCCTTTTTTGAAAAAAATATCCTTCATTCTAACCATTTAATCACAACCGCTAATTCACTCCCGAAAATCATTTAGATAAAACGTATACTTAAAAAAAATTTATCAGAAAATGATTGATTTCCGCAAGAATCGAACTCGCATTCTTCACCTTCACGTGAAAAATACCGAAATCCTCGAATTTCACTGATCGAGCTACTGAATGTTGATTTCGATTTTCATTACAAACTCACTAAAACACAATTTTAAGTATTAATAATAAAATTTAATAATTAACTACTATTTGAAAAAACTGTATTAAAATCGAGTGTCATCATATATATATATATATATATATATATATATATATATATATATAATTGGAGCTGAAAAAGAGGCGCTCAGACGATGTCGTAAATAGGGAAAGTAGCACTCATTATCAATTCAATGAATTAAGGTCAAGGATATAATATATTGATTTAAAATAATTTATTATAGAAACTTCAAAGGAATATGATAATGTGGGGTAAACTATTTTGTGAAATTTCTACTAAGCTAACGAGAGCAGAAAGTAGATATGGACATCGTGCGTAATCCGCACATTATTAATTCAATGTTTCGAAAATTCGCATTTCACGCGAAATCCATCCAATCGACAAATTTATGGGAAAACTGTAAAATATGAGATATAAACGCTATGGGGAAATCTGGCGACTGTTTATAGATTTGAAAGGCATAATTCTGCTCAATTTTTAATGCACATCTGTGTATTAATGTAAATTGTGCGGCTTTGTAACCGAATAAGTACAAAAACTAATCTGATAAAGATAAGAAAATAAAACTTTTTGTATAGTATAACTGATTCATTTTGCGTTATATAGAATAAGTGCTGAAAAGATGAAACTGGAAAAGTCATCATTTTTATACAAAATTATATGGAACCTCATTTCTATAATGATCAGTTATATGAAGATGGCATCAGTTTTTGGTTTTCTTTATATAAAAATCGTTATCATAATACCTTGTTGCCAGAGAGTAAAATGAATTTGCTTCAAAAAATTTCGAACAAAACGTACGTGTCACCTTTGTGTTCATAATTCAGAGCTTTTTCACTCTAAGTTAACGTTTCTGTTTGGGACATGACGGCATTATTTCCATTTATACATGTAATACACAATTAATTCATTTTGCGTTGCATACAGGGTGATTTTAAAAAACAGGGACAAAATTACATGGCAGATCAGTCATACAACAAGAATCAAAAACAGCATATGAACAGAGGTTCTCAACCGCAATCCAGAGCAGCTACAAGTCGTCAAAGATAATACATAATACGAAGAAAAGAAGCGAAACCATTACAGATCATTTTATTAATTACTCACTCGCATGTGACACATGCGCGCCATATGTTAAGCCTACAGGAGATGCTCAAAGTTTTTGCCAGATGCATCGAGATACATCAGGCATCTACGTTGAATGGAACGATGCACTTTCACAAAGATACTGGTGTATCTCGTACATATCCTGCTGCCACAAAAATTTGTCCTACCAAGTCTCCTGGTGTCATAACAAGTCCTTTTAAAAATCCCAATAAGAAGACATCCAAGGGGGACAAGTCTGTTGATCGTGGCGACGACCAGCATCGGTTTGTGCACGTCAAACTAGCGTTTCCCTCATTCGTCGATGCAGAGGAACAAATAATTCGTAGTTAGGCACCTTTCTACCTGAATATTTCTTTCGATATATTCACAAGGCCTCTCGTCCATTGCAGTTGGCCATACCGTAAATTAACGCATGTCAGCCATTTCACGGTCCATGTAACTAACCATGTCAGACCCGACGTATCCAAGTCTAGAAAGAAGCCAATTTCCGTTTGCTCAGCTCGTGTTTTTATCGCAATGCTCTCTCGTGGATCTAGCGCCCTCTACAGGCGTTTGAGAACCTCTGTTCCGATTCGATTTTTGATCCCTGTTGTATGACGGATTTACAACGAGGATCAAAAATCGAATAGGAACGTGCATTCTACAGGGTGATTCCTGGAATTGGATTTCCTTGAATCACCCTGTAGAATACATGCTATTAAAAAGTTGAAAGAATTAAATTCCGTCATCAAATATATAATCGCTTTTACCATGTTATATAGAACCCTATTGCTATAATCATCAATAATTGGATAGTGTCGGCAATTTTTTTCTTCTTTATCTAAAACTCCTTATCAGAGAGCCTTATTTCCAGGAAGTCAACTGTATTTGACTCTCACAACTTCTAATAAAACTTATGTGTCACCTTATTGAGCCTTTTCCCTCAGGCAGTTTTCCTTTCTATTCTTGGTGGCGTTCTTCATCGCGCAATATCAATAACAAAAATATCTTTTTCCTTCTAAAAAAACTATTTAAAAAAACTTTCAGTTTAATGGTTGTTTCTAGAATACCAATAACAGATAAAAAAAATCGTACTGTTATATACAATCTAAAACTTAATGAATAGAAAGTACAAAACAATTTATCTATGTTTCTGTTTGAGATAGAAGGAATAATAACCGTCTCGAGATGGTCTCAGCTATCGCTGAAATGTTTCAGTTAAAAGGTGGGGGAGGGGAGGGCCCCATTCTGAAACAGAGTCTATCTTTCTAAGTCATGACCTGTTGTTCAAATTATTTCCTACTACCTGATCTTCATGTATTATTGGATACTTTTCAAAATAGAAATTCCTGCCATTTTAAAACTTTTTCGAGGGGAAAAAATAAAAAATTCAGAATCTTGTTTGCTATGTTTAATCCAATATTTCATTCAATCCATTGATAGCATTTTTGATGTCTGAAATTGATTGATTATTTTACTAAAAAATTCTAGGTAAAATTCTGGGTGAAATAATTTTAAAAGACTTTGAAATTTAAAACCATGACCCACAGAGGACAGTGACAGGATAAGAATATTTCAACTTAACAATTAAATCGCGGTCTTCCATTACGGGGAATGAGTACATTGCCGACACCACATATTCAAAGACACGTACAATGACAACGTGCGACAACATTTCGAAATATGGATTTCCTCAAAGTCATCATTAATTTTTCTGAAGTAGTAAATTCTTCAAAGCTTTAAAATTTGCTGTCATTATAATGTTCAGATGCATTCATTCAATATACGTTTGAAAATTGATAACATTAAATCGTAAATTTCATCATTATGGCATATAAGTGGTAGAAAAAAATATTGGAAACATACATCAAGACATATAAAGGACAAACCCTTGCATTTAGACTACCACAATTGCCCTTGTCGGAATTTCTCGAGCAGTAGATTCAGATTACCCAATATATGTAATTTCAAAGAATATTCGAAACATTCATGAAGACATCTAAAGGATATATAGTTGGATTTAAAGAACCACAATTGTTCTCGTTTTTACTTCTTGTGAAGTAGGTATGGATTATGACATATTTTTCATGCAAAAAATAATCGAAACATACACCAAGGCATCTAAATGACGATAGTTAGAATTGGACTACTACGATTGCTCTCGCTGTTACTCCTTGGGGAACGTTCAAAAAACTTTAATTATGTTTTTAATTAAATGGAAATTAATCAAAATATTTTCATTTATAAATTGTTCCGCAACTTTTAATACCTAACAATTTTTACATTATTTTAAAATTCAAAATACTTTTTCCCCCATTTTTAATATTTTTCTTTACCTAGTTACATTGGGCCAGGATTGCCTGGTTGGTAGGACTTTGGATTCGAATCCCTTGGGCTTCGAGTTAGAACCCGCTAGCCCGCTCTGTGTGTGAGAAGTACGTTAACTCTGTAGTGATCACGAAGCTCTCCATGTCGAGAATAATACTCCTGGGGGTTCTGGGTCAGAGGTGATCTTTCTCTATTCCAGGTCTAAATTACGATCTGTGGATGAATGAATGCACTGAAAGAACGAAAGTCCGCCCCGTAAAAAGAGTTTGTGGCGTGTGTGAGCTAGAAGTCAGACTGCTGTCATCGGGTGCTCAGCGGTTCCAAGTAGCCTCAGAATCTACTGCACCCTTCCTTTCGTTGTAAAGCGGAACACGAGAACAACAACCTAGTCACATAAACTAGTTAGCAATAATGCGCAAACAGAATATAGCTACCAAAAAATATAAATATCAGTTTTGTTTCATTTTATTGCAAACTAATATATTACAAATTAATGGGAAATTTTTAATATAAAAATGTTTTTAAGCTAGAGTTTTTTTTCTGTTAATTACTGTAAAAAAGTATCTATACACCGAATGAAAAGGCTGATGCAATCAAGCAAGACGAAATAATACAAATTAATTAATTATTAAACAATATAATGCTACGATGTTTATGATTAATAAAAACTTTTTTGCCTAATTGTTTTTTATCTTGTGAAATTGCCATACTTCATTTTTAACACCGATACATCGTTATCTCATTGGTATTTTTTCGATTATCTGGATCCAACATACATTGAATATATATGTTATGACAAATGGAACTAAACCTGTGATCATATATAAATATTGGTAATTATGAAAAATCATCAATAATTTATTGGTTAATTTAAATATTCACCATTAAATTTATTGTTCATTATGAATAATCACTGACAATTCTGTGTATTCTTCTGTTTATTATATTTATCTTTATACATGTTGACAAAGATAATTCGAATATTTCTTCTCTCTTTAAACAAAAAAATCAGTTACATTTAATATTATTAATGACCCTATTCCGATATTTTTTCCCTTCATTTACTCTGTAATGACCATTATGTATTCATTTTAAAAAATAAAGCAATATTTTATATCGGATGATAAAGTTTAGCTTGAGAGTAACTTAATAGAGATAGCAAAGTTAATAGCGAAAATAAAAGAAGTTACTTTTTCATAATTCATTAAAAAAACAGGGAAATAACTTCTTATAAAGGACCAATTATTTCCATATGTGTAATAAAATAAATTTCAGGTAATAAAACGGTGGATCTGTCCTTTGAAAAAAAGCGTTGAGGTAGGAAAACTGTTTTACTGGTCAAAGAAAAAATAGCAAAATTTATCACTGACATATGAAAATATTTACATTCTTTTTTTCTGTTCTGAAAATCAGATAAATTCTTATTATGTCATCTGTTTTTAATTATCTTAATCAAACTAAAGTCAATTAAAATTAAAAACATATTCTATAAAGAAAAGAAACACCAATATTTTGCAGATGCACACACAAAAATGATTTATCTCATCTCATTACTTATCATCTGCATTAGAATTTATTTTCTATACCAATAAAGGTATGTTTTTCGCATAGACTATTCTATCTGCAATGCGGGCATATTTTTATCTCTGCTACATGAGGAAATAGAAATGAATTCCTTTCTATTGTGACGTCGCTACCAAAAAAAGAACTTTCTTCTGGAATTTGGCTAGCAAACGCCATAGCAGTTGGAAAAAGGCAATTGCTTTGCTGCGTCGTCATTTTTTTTCTTTTTAATCTCTGAAGTCCGACAACAAAAGAAATAGATGTATATTTTTTCCATTCTTGAGTTGACGTTTTGAAGTCACTCAGTAAAAATTACTTTCTAAATTGAGTGCTCCAAAATCCCGTTGTTATTACAAAGCAAAAGATAAAACTAAAACAAAGTTTTTAGAAAGGAAACCAACTAAAAAGCATACGTAACTTGTGAAACATCGATATAAGGATAATTTATAATCATAACCTTAAAAAAACACTGTTACCATTAAATTCGAATGGAGTCTCAAAAGGATATAAATATTAATTAAGTAATATAAATATTAGGAGGCTTTATACGTCCAAAAAGACCATTATTTTTAATAATCTAGGAACACTGTAACAAAAAAAATACCAGTAGCCTTTAAAATGGGCCTAAATAACTATTAGGTATGATAAAATTAAGAATGCTTGGGATATCTTGTGATTCTTTTTACATTTAGAAATTTTATTCCTAAAAAACTCAACCATAAAAATATTTTTAAAAACTAATCTTAAGTTTTTTAAACTCAAATCTATCACCATTATATTGTAGTGAATACAAATCAATGTAACCTACGAGCTGATCCTGGTCTAGTGCGACGTAACCGAAAACTATTATCTTTCATCGTAATTTTAATCGCAAAGCAAATCATAATAAAAAACCAGATAAATATCCAATCAGAATCAACATTCACTACTCTTTCTCCCGATCGTCGGCACGAGGCCAGGCTGAGCTCGTGGAATGGATTTATACTGTTGTGTTAATACGTAGGAATAAAATTTATTTTTATAAAAATGATCACGTTTCCAGCATATTTTAAATAAAAGAGATGAAAGTTCATTCTTGACGTTATACGAACATGGTTGTGGAACGCAGCTTGCCGTTTTGCTGCTTGAAGAAATGGGTAACCTTATAGTTTCGCCGGTACCCCAACATTTACAACAGACAAGTAAGAGTATTTTAAAACAGACTGTAATTTGAACTTCTCAAAAGTTTTACTGTGTGCACAAACACGTCTAAAAACTTTCGGAAACGGAATCAAACCCATAGTCTCTCAGCTATTAATGTTGAGGCTTTAACCCAGTATCTTCAAGTTAACAAACAAAAAACAAGAAAGAAACTCCAGCACTAAAAAGTAATGAAGTGCCAGAACATAAAAAAAGGAGCGAAATAGATTCTGTCTACGTTTGTTCTTTGTATTACAATAATGATAAAGAATTGATCATGATGAAGCTCTACTCCGTATAAAATTCTAATTTTTAATAGTTGCAAGGGCCGCCAACTTTGGCAACCTTTTTCACCTCATATAGCAACCCTTCTTGCTGAACGCGTACAGATGAAAGATGAGACCGAGGGTGAAGACAAGTCAGTCTGAGACTGAAGAAGTGAGAGATGAAACGTCAGACTGACCAAGTCGAAAGATGATGGGATAGTACTAAGTAAGGTGTTATCGACCAATTTAAATTTTAAAAAAAATTTAATTAAAAAAATTTGACAAAAATTTTTTAAAATTTTTAAAACTTTAAAAATTAAATTTGCATTCTTCGACTTTAACTGAAAAATAGTGAAGTTCTCACATTTTACCGATTGAGCTACTGCCTGTTGATTTCACTTTTCGTTACAAACTGCTAAAACTCTATTTAAAGTATTGAAAATTAATCAATGCATTAGTATTTGAGAAAACTTTATTCACATCAAGAGTCATTCATTACAAGTTTTAAAAAATGTATTTGAGCTTCAGTGGATGAATAAAAAGCTTATTACTAACGATTGAAAATTTGAACAAGATATTCATAGCGAGAGTGTAAAATAATAATAGGAATGGAAAAAAAAGGCTTTGATTCAAATGGATGAAATTAAGGGCATGTAATTCTCTCCATATTTGTAAATTGTTATCAAATTGTGAGCAAAATCTATTCGGTCTGTCTGTCCGGTTGTTCGAATTTGATTCAATACGATAACTTCAAAACGAAGAGAGCTAGACGAATATAATTCTGTAAACAGATTCACCATCCATTTATAGACATCCATCAGATTTTGAGCCAAATTCAACAAGGAGTTGAGAGTTTGTCAGTTCGTAATTTCATAAGCACATAAGCGACTTAACTCTCATGATTGAAACGGCATAAACAATCAATTTTGGTACTCTATTTTGTGGTTTATATAAAGTTTAATTTCAATCGTCCGTTAAGAAATGCTTCTAAAACACGATTTCACCTCTATCAGAGAGAATATGCGAGAAAATTTTGGGAAGACCACTTCCTCTGTTATCATCATGATTACACTAATTCAAACAATTCCTTATTTCTTCCCTAAGCGCAACCATCTGTAGAGTGAATTGAACACGCGTATCAGATAACGTTATTTACAGATGGTGTAATAGCCTTTAAATATTTATTATCCTGAGAAATAATTTCAGTTTCTGAATTGGCAAAGTCCTCTGCTAAAGAAAGAAGCTAGCACGAAAAAAAATATTTTTTATCAGAAGCAAATTGCAACATAAAATACATCATTCCATCCATTTATTGTTATTATTTACTTAATGTTCGTTCCCCCTAGAGCTACGGCTCCAAACTCGATATAATAACGAAAGTTAGAAGAACTTTATTAAGAGTGTGCGAAAAGAAAGAGCAATAGGGCGGAAAAAAATTATCTCTCCGGAAAGTATTTATTATTTTGAAGCTTATGTGGTAACATTTTAAGCAAATAAAATATGGTCAACCAGATAAATAACGATGTTTTTATATTTTAGAGAGCTCTATAGTACAGAAAATATTATAAACAAGAAAACGAAGTATTGTAATATCTTCCTCCGCAGAATGTGTTCTGAATGTTGATTAAAATATAAAATTTTAGAGAATTATGAAATATGATAAGACAGTCGTCTGATAAAGTTCATTTCTCTAGATTTTAAAAATAATTAAATCATAAGAGTAAGCTTTAATTTCTCTGAAAGTTTGTAAATTCTGAAAGATTTTTAAAATTAAATTTTTTATGCAAATTTTTTATGCTAAAATGATATTAATTAATAAAATGTTTATCTTATTTTTAATCATGAGCACACAAAGCCACACTTTTATCAGTGACATTTTTAGAAACATGTTTATATCTATGTTTAGAATGGCTTTCTCAAATTTAGATGAAAATATTAATTCTTATTTTAAATTGGTAAATTCAATGATTACATTAAAACTATCATGAGTGAATACTTTGTTAAGTAGCATAACATTACATCATCATAAATTCAGAAAAAACGGACTAAAGTATTAAAATACTGCAATTTTACTATATTTAAAAGTACAATTTTTCGCAGATCGAAATTCTCTTATTTTATTTTAGCATACGAATATAAAACACTGCTAACTTAAAATAATACCGTAAAATTTTTTAAAAATATTATCACTATTATAGCTTACTTAAAAGTAGCTTAATTAACTATGAAATTTCTAATTAAATATTTTAGCTAATCCAGTTGTGAATTCAATTGAAAAATTTTCATCACTTATTCTTTATTGTATTTAAATACCAAGCACATATTATTTCAATCTTTTTAGAGTAATGCTTAAATCTTATTGTTTTTCTACACCAAAATTCGATTTCCTGCGCCATTTTCTTGTTAAATTCTAAATTGAAATAATTAGCCTAACATTAATAAAAGTATTTCCACAAATGAAATCAACCACTTTAATGTTTTGTAACATTATCTTATAGTTTTATTTATAAAGTATTATATGCATATAAATATAACAAAAATGCAAATAATGCAATAGTATAATAGGCAAATAAAATTAATAATTTTAAATTATGTAAGAGTAGTATTAAATTAAGTAAGAGTAAACTTTTATTATTAGAAGCTATCATATGCAAATAAATGCAATAACAATGCAGATAATGCAATAATAATTTAATAAAGGGGAAATAAAAATAACATTATTAATTTTTTGTATCAGTAATATCATAATTTTATTATTATAAAGTATTAAATGCAAATAAGTGTAACAATGATGCAAACAATATAATAATAATAATAATATAAGGTAATATACAAATAAAAGTAAAAATATGATATTTGTAACTATAACATCTTATGCTTTTATAATTAGAAAGCATCATATGCAAATAAATGTAACAATAATGCAATAATAATAATAATAATAATGGGAAAATATAGTATGCAAATAAAAGTAAAAATATTAATTTTTTTATAGCGCTAACATTTTGTAATTTTATTATTAGGAGGTTATTTATTCAAATAAATGTAACCATCATGCAAATACTGCAGTACTAATGTAATATTGTACTATTCAAATAAAGTAACAAGATACATTTTTTTGTAACGGTAACGTTTTATAATTTTATTATTAGAAGGTATTATATAGTTTTTTATGAATTTCTTTCCAAGAAACATTTCTCATTTAAAGAAATATACAATAAAACTTCCTTTAAAATTTAATTCAAATTTTCATTACTATTTTGAAATGTGTCTGAAAAATGTAACAAAAAACTAGCATCAGGAACTTTTATTTGGTAAAACACTCGTAAATACCCTCACCGACAGACGCATAAAACTCTACTTCAAACAAGTGGAAGAATAATTTGCGAACTTCTTTGTAATAAAAACAGTGCAGGAAATTCCAGATAGTTTAAAGAAGCGCTCTCTCGCAAACCGAAAGAAAACTTTGAAACATCAACTTGCTGAACGACTTCAAAAAATAACTGTCTTCGGTACTTCTTAAGAAATCACTTTAGAAAGAATTACTGCTCAAATAAATAAAATAACGAATAAATTAGAACGTCTGTTTTCCAAAAAAAAAGAAATACTTTTTAAAAAAATGGCTGCATTAATTAAGTTTTCACGAAGAATTTTAGAGGAGTCCAGCTGCACCATTAATATCAATCGTTAGCTCTTTTTCACATTTTCATTTAAATTCTTTCAAGAACTTTAAAAAAAAACTTTCTATTTTCTTGAATTCTATCACGAAATACCCGCTTTTATTTTCGTTTCTGAACCTTTTTGAAATCCATCCTTATTATTTTTAACTTTTCTTACTTTCGAATCTTCCCTAATTTCTTAGTTAGAAAAAAAAGTAAAAAATTTAAGAGAATCTGGAAATGCTTCATAATTAACATTTTCATTCATTACAAACTAATAATTATCTTAATGAACTAAATTATCTATTCCTAATTGATTTTTTATTCAGATCCTGTCACCATCTAGTATAAAATCAGATTTATAGATATCATGTAATCATTCAAATAATTCAACATATCATTGTGTAATTCTTTGAATAATTTTAGATTTACAAAAACTATTAAAAATATTGAAATCTTAAATAGTTTATATGGAATAAAATATATTTTATCAGAATTACTTTGAGATTAGTTAAAAATGATACTGAATGGCTGTTTAGAAAAAATATCACTTTCACTCAAGAGCACCTACTTTAAAAATAATGAAAATTCCAAATTGGTATAAATTAAAATTCTACGAAATATCCTCATTTCTTTTGAATAGAAGTGGCTGAAATTTGGTTAATGATGTTTCAGTTGCTTCTTTTTGAGTATATTATTCACTTTTTCTTGTATTTCCATACAATTAACTTTCACATCTAAATTTTAAAACATTATTTCAAATTTGAAAAATAAAATAACTTTTATTTATTTAAAGGAAAAAAAATTCTAGAAAAAAAGAATTATAAAGAGTATCCTAAAATTAATGCAATATTTGAATTTGGAGCCATTCCTGCAGTAAAGTGTTGGCAACACTTTTAAAACAACCATTCAACAGTCGATAGTTTAAGACTAGTAAAAATGGAACGTTACATTATAGAGCAATGTTAACGCAAAATTGGAATTAAATAAAAAAAACTTTTTTTTTCTTTAAATTGCTTGGTTTTTAGTGAATCGTAAAGTAAATCGGATAGGATTATAAAAGAAATAACACATAAAGACAAATGGCCCCCATTGCTTTGGTGAAACATACGCACCCTTGTCGAAATTTTCCATGATCCTGGCATTCAATACGCCATAAAATATATGATTTGAAATAACACCATAAAAAAGAAATCCGGTGTTTTAAATCACATGATCTATGGATTCAATTCTCAAATATTTCATCTGTGGCTGTCAGGTTTTCATTATTTTTGAAATATTGTTCAACAATGAAAACACGGTGTTCTATCCTCCCACTTTCCATTTTTACTAATCCTACCCTATTGGCTGTTAAATGGTTGTTTTAATAGAATTACCAACACTTTACATCATGAATGGTGGAAAATTCAAATCTTGTGTTGATTTTGGGACGCCCCTCATTGATCATTCACTCGTATGAAAAGATACTTCGAAAACATCGAAGGCGTTATTTCAAATGAGGAAGCATGAAATTCAACTAACTGATAATTCATCATTCCTGGAATCAAATTCATTAAAATGGGAAGGGGAATTTCTCATTTGAGTTCATTGAATCAGAATAATTTTTCTTTTCAAAATGGAGTGTTAACAATTTAAAAAATAGAATTAGTTCCCATTTTAATAAGAAGATGACTTTTGGCTTAAACAAAAATTACAAGTAATTTTAAGAAACAGTTTTTTCCCTAATAAAATGAAGTTTCTCTGCTTTGATATATGATATCTAGGTCCAATGTAATTTTCCAAATACTTTTTTGACTTACTGTTTCATGCAACGAGTTATAATTAAATGCATTGCTAATAAAGTAAAGTACTTGGAAATTTAACGAATACAGAAAAACGTTTTACCCAATGCTTGTGCGATATGATATAGAAAAATTAATAACCCTTACTACAATAGAGAGAAAACTTTTTCTATTTCAGGATTTAAAAGATTTTATAAACCATTATTATGGTTTAGTAATAGTTGGAAAATATGAAGAAGTCTTTGAAAAATATTTCATTTCGAATCATATAATTTATAATGTATATTTAAATTTAACATCATAAATACATAAGCATTCTTAGAACTAAAATGCATTTAAGAGTTTTATTTCCAAATATTTCAACTTATTACCTATTTAAACTACTTTAATAGCTAAAATTTTTATTTAAATCCCCTCCGGAAGTTGCTTGAATCCAAATATATTTAGTATTAAATATTTACTAACGAAATCTGCTTTATTATAAATTGAAATACTGCTCTCAAAAATGACTAGTCTTGGAAAATATTTCAAAAATAGTAAGATGATAGGCTATTAGTAAAGTTAATATTTGAAGGTTCTCGTTTGGCAAGGAATGTAATGAACAATTATCTTTTTGGGTGGCAATAAGTTCAGTTTTTAGGACTAAAAACGAAGTACAATTGTACAAAATCGGAATTAAACAATACTGCTAAATTGAAAGTAATGAGACTAAAATGAGGGAAATATCCCTCCTAATTCAGTTGGCCGCGGTAACTTCCTGGCAAGGTGTCGGCTTGTGAACAAGAGGGTTTCACGTTCGTTCGACACCCAATTCTACCGAAAACCCATCGTGTAAGTGATTCTGATTCGAGGCCAAATACTCTTCCGCTAACGTGGTGTGATGTGGTGTGGAGAGGGAGGTGGGAGCAGCTCAGGTGTCGTCTCGTCATTTGACCGAGGTTCAAAACATCTACATCTTCTTACCATTTAGTAGGAATTTTTGACAATTATATGTTTAAAAAAACAAATAATAAATAAATATACCTAAATGGTGAAATCCAGGTACAAAGAGTTAATAGTGATATTGAATCAGAATCCAATACGAAGAGCTTAAACAACACATTTGATAGATAAGTTTCCCTTGTTACAGTTTAATAGGGGCACAATAATGTCAACCAGAGATTGATAATGAGTATGTGACTTAGAAAAATTAATTCACAATCAACACTCTCTGAAATCATCATGAGATGAGCACTCAATCAGTCTATTCCAATTCGGAAGAAATAAAACCACTCGACATAAAGAAAAAAACATTAGAAATACTTCGAATAATTTAGACTCTACCTTATGACTTTGCGAGTGGAATTGGTAATGAAAGATTATCAATATCTGTACAGCTTGCGACAAAAAAATATTCTTTTGATTTAAAAAAAAACTTATTGTTTTTAATTCTTTCTAATTATTGTTAAGGTAACATATATTTCCGTAGATTTATTTAAAATGTTTTTCTCTTGTTACACTTTACAATGGAAGGGGATGTGCAGCAGATTTTGAGGTAATGGACCCATGAAAATCCGAGGGAAGAATTCAGACTTGTAGCTCACACACGTCATAAAATCTTTTTACGCGATGGACTTCATTCATTCATCCATAGATCATAATTTAGACCTGAAACAGAAAATGACCACCTCTAACTCAATGCCCCCAGTGATATCACTTTCTACAAGGAGGATTTTGTGACAACGATCGATTTAACTTCAGGCAGCCACCACACACACTGAGAATCATCGGCTAGCCGGTTCAAACTCGCATCCCTTGGGCTGCGAGTTCGAATCCGCCAGCTCATATCCAACGCCCTACCAACCAGGCTATCCCGTTTTATTTTATTGAAAAAATATATAAAATATTTTATAATATTCAAATATAAAAATACTTATTATAATTTTAATATAAAATTTTTAATATATGTATCAAAAATATTTTATTTAAGCAATGTTTTCCGATTTATTTGACTTCCAAAAGAGTTTCAGTATTTCAAAAAAATAGCGTACACTTCTCACTAAAATTGCACGATATTTCAAAAAGGAATTGGAAATTGTATAAAAAAGAAATACTGCTAATGTTTCTTTATTGAATAAGAACGTCAATAAAGCAGACGATAGATGAAAGAAATTTGTTCGTTTGTCCAGTGGTTTATGGTTAAGAAATCTGAACTCACTTATTGTGATTGAGTGGTAAGTGAGGATAAAAAAGATAATGATAGATTGGAACGACCAAATCGGCCCGTCAGTTGGAGATATGGTCACTTGAGACGGTCAACGAAGAGGCATGGATTGACTCGGCTGTTTTTGGGAGATCCTATGCCATCTTTCCTCTAGGTCAATTTCCTACTCAAGAAGTGTTGTTAAGGGCACTGGACTGTTTGTTAGAATAATAAATAAAATACAGCACTTGTTCCTTTACTTTCTCTTATCTATACTACTAGTATGAATGCCAAAAAGTTTGGATGGATGGATTATGTTACTCAAACACGCCAGAATAGCTCAATGAAATTTAGCACAGAGATAGATTATAGCCTAGAAAAGAACATAGGCTGCTATTTATCCCGGTCAATTGAGTGGTTAATTTTTTATTAATTAAAAACTAACTTTTCCACCAAAAAAATTTTCATTTCACTTCAAATGAGTAAGACTTCTGTTTCCCCCCCCCCACTAGTGAGATTAGGCTTAACATGCTTTCAACCTGTTATTTCAAACAATTGCGTTTATTTTCTTAATCTTTTGTGCATTGAAAATTAAACGTTAATTAATAGATTTTTCGGATCCCTTTTGTAGTACTCGAATTAAAATAATACACAATGAAGGAAATTAAAAATTAGAAATTTGTATTACGTTACCATAACTGGTGCAGAAAAATCACGATTTTGCGTGACCCTAATTGGTGTTAAAAATTCACGCATGCTCAGTTTTTTCTTGATTTTGTTTTGATTGGACTAACCAATGAAACGATTTTGGAATAATTGATTTGTTAATTTGCTTTATTTTAGGTACACATTGTAAATAAAATTATTTTTGGGTTAGTTGTGTGGGCTAAGCTTTGATATACAACCATTTGGAGCTTTGCGAGGTTGGTAATCTTTCGGTAATGCTTTGTTTGGGTTTACATAGCAAACATTTTTCTATATTACTGTAATTCGATCTTTCTTCTTCATTTCAATTGATCTTTTCTGGCTGTACGTATTCCTTTCGTTTATTACCATTATCTTCGATTAAATTTTTTTTCTTATCTTTATTCCGTTTTTCTGCATTTGTTGACATTTTTTCCATAGTTCCGTTAATTTGTTATAGTATTCATCGAAACCATATGATTAGAAACTCTATTGCTGCCGTTTGCGCCACATTCATCCATTTCACTCAAATTTGGCGTCAAACTATCTTTTTTGGCGAAAATTGTTTTTAACAGTACCTTAATGAGACGGTTTGAGGGCATTTTACATTGTGATCAGGTCTCCAGTTTTCACACATGCACATCAAAATTTTCACGTGTACGAAGTCGTGGGTAAAAGCTAGTACTTTGTATATATGTGTATAAAGTACTTTAAACGTCGAAATAAATTACACAAGGGAATTTTGGCGTATTACCAAGTTTCAAATACAAAAAAGAATTCAAAAGTACTTGAAAAAATAGATTAAATCAATAAATCAAAAAATACATTAGAAAATCAGAACAAGAAAAATACATTTTTTTAAAAAAATTACGTCCTTCCACGTACAAATAAGATATATCAAGACGCTTTGAGCCTAACAGATGAAATTTGGTATATGGTCTTTATTTCAAGTTTTTAAGTTCCTATCAAATTTTAAACAAAATCTATTTAGAGTCTGCTCGTTTGTAAAAAACCATGTGGATTTGATAATTTCAAATTATAAAAAAACTAGAGATATAAAATTGTGTGTATAGTTTTAGCATCTAAATGTATATTTGCATCAAGCTTTGAATAAAACATATCACATTTTGGCCAGTCTATGCATTTTCATGCATGGAAACACGATGACACAAAAACACACTGAATTAGATAAAGGAAATTTGGAAACTAATTCAGGGCCTATAATATTAGTCTATTGAAAGAATTCGGTAAAATGTCTAATGTTTTAAAAAATAGAGGGAAAAAGAATAAAAAGGACTTGCAACTCTCAAGGACATCTATTGTGTATTTTCAAAATAAAAATTTCAAAACTCCTCAATTATTACTTAACGACCATTATTTTTTCGAAGAAGCTTACATATAGCTCGCAATTTTATTTATTTATTTGAAGAAAAAAACTTTTGAACGATTCTACATTTTGCATTTTCAAAATACTTCTTTACTCGATTTCGCGTTAACACATTCGCTTAAATGGAATATCTCACCTTCATTGTTTTATTTCGTTCACAAAAATATCAAGATTTTTCCAAATTTTCCTGTTAATTTTCAATTGAGGCATTTCGTTGATTTGTAAAATCTTTCATAATGTTAAGATTTTCAATTTTTTCTTCAATATTCATATCAGCATTTTTTTCGTCCATTTTGTATTCGTAATCCAGTTGCAGGCAACAACTGTTCAATAAATTTTAAGCCAGATTTGAGAATCTAGCTTTACCTTCAATCCAATCCAGAGCACTCGGGTATAGAAAGAATTTTTATTCATTCCATTAAAAAAAGATTCTAAAATGTTTCTTTGCATATGAAACAATAAATACAATGAACGACCTGCCTTTTATTTTAAAACTGATAACATTAAGCTATATAATCGTACAAAACGGGTTTTTTATTGGCGTAGATATATGTCGGTTCAAGCTCAGAGATTTTTGATAGTATAAAAATAATGATAGCATTAATTCCGATTACTTAAAATAGAGTCCATTTCATATGATCTTATTATTACAAGTGCAGTTCCTTAAAAATGTAATTTAGTTTCAATTGGCCAAAAAAATGTATGCTACATACAGAACAATGCTAATTTGCAGAACTCTAAAAACAAAAATTTGAGTACTCTTGCCGTTCGCGAAGTTTGAGTGCTCTTGGCATTCTCTTGGCGACTAAAGTGTTCAATTTTTATGCGGGAAAGACGGGGAGAAATCTTATTTAAAAATTTGGTGCGAGAAAGTTTAGAAGAAACAACAACTTTTAAAATGTCTATTAATTTTTGCAAACTGTATAATTGCGACGATGCAAATGCATTTTGTTAAGGGTGCAGCTTATCCTTTATTCTAAGAAAAAGTGTTTTTTATAGATTTGATAATCCTTATTTTTATGCACATGTCGTACTCTAGATTGAATTTTTTATACGTTTTTAGAAAGCTGATGGCATTCTTCCTTCAATAGAAAATTGGTGCTTATATGCATTCCTAAAATTGAGTCTTTAACCATCATTTGAATTCAGAAAAGAATATTTTCAAGGAGATAAAATAACCCATTAGAAACAATCAAGCAGTTTTGTTTCTACGAAATTTTAAATAATTATAAATATTAATTTGACGGGATATTGCCTTAGCATTTTAAAGCGAAAAAGATTTTTCTTTATACGACTTGTGTTACCGATAAGAATTTTAACAAGCATATCAGTATTTGCAAAGCTGAGTCCCTTAAGGGAGGTGAGAATAAAGAGTTTCCTTTTTTACATTTTTTCACCAATTGACCTTGTTTTTATTTGTTTCTCTTCTGCTTTTTCATTTTGTTTCTTTCAGTAAAAATCTTTTCATTTTTACCAACATAAATATTTCAAGCGATACTGAAATTTTTGAATTGGATTTTTTTGAAAAGGTTAAAAATCTAGTTAGTTTCTCTATAAGAATGTAAAAAGAAAAGCGACTAAATTCTATTTAATTGGGGCTTAACATTTCTTTTCATATTTATTTGCTATATGTAATATTTAAATATATATTATATAGAAAAAAATTGTTTTCTTTCTTACAAAAGTATTAAGTTTTCTCATATCTATTAAAATAAATAACTTTCTTTTAGTTTGATTCGCCTATTAAAATGAGTCATAAATGATTAGTTGAAAATTTAAAATACTAAACGATTGTGACTCTCAATCCTGTGGGGGCGCCCTTTGCGGAAAACATGAAAT
This sequence comes from Argiope argentata, assembly GCA_026289955.1. Taxonomy (NCBI): domain Eukaryota; kingdom Metazoa; phylum Arthropoda; class Arachnida; order Araneae; family Araneidae; genus Argiope; species Argiope argentata. Next base: position 1,876,576 of record JAOUZG010039747.1, on the reverse strand, counting down.
AAAGAAAAAGGAGCATAAGTAAAAAGGACTATGACTTAAGAAAAGTATCTTGAAGACTAACTTTTCAAAACAATAACCTAAAGATATACACTATTATTACTTGACATTAAAAGCTCTTAATAACGTAGAAATAAAATAAAAAATAGTAATATGTTATTTATTTAAATAGTTAATGTTTAAATATCTTGTATGTTACCTAGGTTGATTTTATTGTTTTGCTGAGAAATAGAGCAAAATTTAGCAAAAACCATTAAAAGATGAATCCTAGTAAAACTGATAAAAAAATTTGTTGTGATTAAATTATAAAAAACTGCAGCAACGTGTTAAATAGTTAAACTATTTATATGCTTAGAACGAACTTTTAGTTTATAAAATGAATTTTTTTCTGCATTATGAATTCTAATGAAAGGGAACTACACACATAGAAGAATTTTTTATAAAATTATTTAAATCTTATAAAAATTGGGCTAGATAGATAAAAACAATCACTTTTATAAAATCTAAATTGTTACTAACATAGAAACAAAGCAATCCACATTATTTTGTATACATTAAGATCAAAAATCGAAATTTCCATAATTACTAATTCATTCATTAATGGTTAAAAGTTTTGTAAAAAAGAAATGCAAAAAAATCAAAATAGTAAAAATTGGCATAATTTTATTTTTATATAGTAATTAGTGCTACTAAGAATGCATTTAAAGTAATCTATATTTTTTTAGAATTCTCTACTACCTTAAATCCTATGGAAAACATTTAATGCAAAAATTATAAGTAATTTACAAGCTAAAAATATCTATTTAACATCGCATTTTCGATTTTATAATCATAAACTATATGATAAACATAGAATTGACATTTAGAAGAAGCCACATCCTCCAACAGTCAAATTCATAATGGCACATTCAACAAGTTGTTTCAGTTCTACAAGTTCTAAGACCAAACAGAATTTTTTTTTTAAAAAAAAGGGATAAAAAATTTCCTACTTAGCATATATTTCGTAAATCCATTTCTTTTCGGCATTCTTCCCACAAGTTTCCGAAGCACATAGCAATCAATTCCGAGCCAGCCCGAAGAAAACCGAATGCCAGGGCTTCGGAGATAAATTCGGAACGAACCACTCGCCTCGGCAGCCAGAGCACCTATTACGGAATAGTTGCACTAGGCGCTGCCCGGAATAGGTCACGTGACAGCTCTGGCGCGGAAGGAAGTAAGTTTGCCCGGAACGCTTAAAACTGCCCCTAAAAGAGGAAGCACGGACATTCCGAAACTACCCTGCTCACCGGCATTGAGCAATGAATTAATAAAACGTTTTTTCGAAATCGTCTGCAGCCAGCTGAGGCATTCGATAAAAGATCGTTTGGTTTTCATCTTAAGCGCCAAAGCGAAAAAAGGAACTGTTAGGAATGTTACTCCATAACTATTTACTGGGAAATTGGACAGCAATTTTTCTATCGTTTGCTTCCTTGGAATGCTTTTATTCTGTGATACTCTCACTTTCTTTTTCTTTTTTTATCGAATACTTTTGTTCTGCTCATACATCGTTTCTGGTAGGTATTCGGCAACCTATTGTTGAATTGATATTGAATGAAAAAGAATCAAATAGGAAAAAAATGCTCCTCTTTCCTGTCCAGTAAGGAAATTTCTTCTGTGGAATCTCTCTAGAAATTCTGTGGAATCTCTCTAGAATCTCTCTGGTGCATACCGGAAAGAATTGATTTAGCCCAAGTATATAAAAATTTGCTGTTTTTTAAAATAAGCAATTAGTGAGGATATTCAAAATATTATTGATATTATGTGTGATATGTTTTATGCAAATAATTACTAAAAAGCATAAAAAAAGACCCTCATTTAAGGCAACTGTTCTCAGGTCTTTTCTCCTCCGGTGCCTTTTATTTGGTCTTTATTTTCGAGCATTGTCTACTGTAATACCCTCAAAAGTTTCTTACATTCATTCACGTGAGAAATAAAATTTGGAGTTTTATGCATAATTATCATGAGGGGTTCTTAATACTTCCTTTAATCCATTTGTTGTAATAGTAATCCTATTTGAAGGAAACAGCATCAAAATAAAATACGAAAAAAGAAAATGAAATCTACAATCGCAAATTCCAAGTCATCATGTGAGAACATTAATATTTTTAAGTCATTGTTTGTCAGAATTAATTTAAGTCATTAACCAATAAAATCCGTTTGATACAATCACGAGACTTTTCTACCGGTCTCTACCCCTCTCTCTATATATATACATATATATATATAATGATAATATTTTTAAACTTTCATTTTCCATTTTTCTAGCCGGCAAACTAAGTTTTGGAGCTCGACCGATTTTAAGATGAAATAACTTATGAGCTTATGAACTTATAGTTACGTCATAGTTCGTCAAACTTTTAAAAAGCATCTTTTATGAAGAAGCATACTTAATAATAAAGCAATTCTGGTAAAAGCAGGCCAACCTTTTAAAAACACATCTACTTTCAAAGAAGCATACATAATAATAATACAATACTAGTAAAAACAAGTAAAAAAAATATATGCGATTAAAAGATGTTGATGAATATTGCCATTTATACCTTATGCATTGCCTACGCGATTTCGAGCATCGCTTATTTGTTGTCTTCAATTATTCAACCTTTTAAACGAAACCCTTAACGAAAGCAACATCATGGTCACACAAGATAATAGAATAGTCAACTGTATTGAAAATTAATGATTACTCATCAATGTACTCAATTATAGAAATAAAAAAAGCAATTTCAAGCAATCCTTGAACATGTTTTGTGGAGATATTTTAAAAAATTAGATTCAAATTAATACAAATATAATTTCGTATTTGGAAAAGTATCTATTCCAATATTTATTACGGATATATGCGTAAGGGGAATACATTCTTTTCTTAAATTCGGGAAATATATTAACTATTAGATTGCTTTAAAATATTAGCTATTATATAAAGTTCTTGGAGCTATTTTTTCTCTGCAAAAGGGTTTTTTTACTATGCAGTTTTTAGAGTATCAGTTTTCGTACAATTTTTTTGTTTTGTTCATGTCTTATGTTTTGGGCTTATACACCTTTCAGCAGGGGTGCATATTAGGATGGATTGAATGTTTAAAAATTGTATTATTAAATAGTGCTAGGTGGCAGATGTTGTCTATTGGCTAATATATAGAGTTCGATATATAGTGTTTGAGAGATAAAGAATAAATTTTACTTCCTCAAACAATTGATAATGTACATCTTAGGCCTATGTGACCAGTTCTTTATCAGAATATCAAAAGATTATGTTCAAAACAAAGATTCTTCAGCCAAAACATATAAACTCGTAGAAGTTAGACACATTAGTGTTAATGCAAAGCATATAGAATCGTTATATGCCTTCTAAAAATGATATCCCAGCAGTGGATAACTTTAAATTTCACTAATGCATTTGATAGAATTTTTGGACTTACCAACAACCGGCCTTCAAGGATTCTATTAGCCAGCAAACAAAATGATAAGCAGCTGTAAGTATTTACCAATTAATAAAACATTCCTGCTATTAAAAAAAGGTCAGCCATAATATTAGTACGGATCGAAATTGTCAATGAGATATTGATTCTTTGAATATTCCATCAAGGCGCATTTCATTGTCCCTTGTTTATAAAAACTCAGGTAAATTGTCACAAGTGAGATGGTTGCCACTATCAATCAATTGCCCCAACTTTACTTTAATATAAGAGAGTCATTTAAAATTCTTAAGGATTCTTATTCTATTCATAATAAAATTTTATGGATACTATTTTATTAATGAAATTTTATTGTATTAATTTTATATTAAATGCAATTTTTCCTCGTGGAAGGTCCTTTTCACGTAATTCATCTTTAATTTCCCACTGTATCACAAATTAGAAAATTAAGTTAGAGCAAAATTCTTTTTCAAAAGAAAAAATCATATTATCATCCGTTCTAATCAAAGATAATTAATGTAAGTGTCGAATAATAGTTATTAAAAAATCTATTTTGGCATAATTAATAGTTTAATTAAATATAATGTTAATTTTGGTTGACTAGTCAGTAAGTATTTGTCGCAATTACAAAAGAACAGCGTTGAAACTACAGCAAAACAAATATGAAACTTTTTGAATGAAGTAAAATTTTCAAACTATTGAGGAAAATAACAATGCAAAATTTCTACAAAAGTTCAGGAGTAATAGGCCAGCCAACAGAACATTTTTGCTACTTGGATCTATTTTGTAAAATAACTGTGTGTTTTTTAAATCGGTAATTTCTCGATCAACTCAAGTAAAAGTGTCACAGGTTGGTACATTTTATTTTAATAAATACAGTTATTCCATTGTTAAGGACCTGGGATAAAAGCAAACAAAAAATGTTTTAAGATTTAAAGCTTGTTACACAGGTACCGTAATTGGGTTAGCATTTCAAAGCGCAGGAAACATGTGATTTAAGTTTTAAAAAAACAGTTTCTGCTAATGCATTGAAAATTTTATCAAATTTCGAAGTTAATTTATTCCAGATAACTGTTTATAGGCAGAAATTATTTTCTACTTAGCATTAATGTTGTCTGTTAATCAAACCAATGTACTGAAAGCGACAAAATGGTTTTCAAACCCGAAAACTTTCCTCTTTATATTTCAAAAACTTTGAGAAATTTCAGGAAAACCATAACCACATATGCCATATTCTCCAGACATTGCTCCATTTCAATCGTTTATTTTAATTGATAAATCATGACTCATAGTTTATAAGGAAACCAAGAAATTGTTGATTCGTGAGCCGTTCACTGACCAGAATGGTTCCTGTCACTAAATACTGCTACGTTCATAGGTGTCGCGGTTGTTGGCTGTAAACAAGAAGAATACGAGAGTATTAAATGGCGTTCTGTTCTGTAGCCATTTCTTTGATGTGGGATTTATCTATTACCATAAAGAGGCAAAAAAAGGCTTAGCCAATATTTTGAATAGCCAATTTATAACCATTGTTTTCACAAAAAAGTCTATTTCGAAAAACTTCATTAAAATCCATGCAGTCTCTACAGATTGATGAGATATATGGGCTCTGTGGAGTTTAATTGTCTTCTCTCGTTCTTCATCATTAGATATAAATCTGTCCATTGCTCAAATTTCGATCCTTTAAGGGCAGGATTAGGAAAAGATTATCCACAAATTTAGTGCAGATTCATTAGATTATAGCCTTAAGCAGGGTTAAAACTTAATAGCTAATTGGTAAAACACATAATCCCGCCATTAGGCCTTAAGCTACAATGATATGACCTGAATAAACCATTATATAAAATAATTAAATAGACGGCTGTATGCTAATATAAGAGAATGGATAAGATTAAGCGTACGTGCAAATATATACACATTATATCAATACGAAAATGTTCAAGGTTACGTCAGTACAGTAGAATTATGAGATTTCACGGATATTAGAAAAACACAAGATTACTGAAATACACTCATGTCCCTAAATTAAGGGTAATGCAAGTTCAGGAAAAAAAATTCAGAAGCAAAACAAATGTGACTTATTTGTAAAGTCCATTTATTAAACAAAAATTGCAGATTAAAAAAGTTGCTATATGTTTGATATCATTAATAATACTGCCAGCTGAGTATGTCCACTTTCCAGATGGTCGATACTTCTACGACGTGAAAAATCATCCAGATGCGTCCTTTTTGTCATAACTATGCGGTTATTGCACTGAAAGTCTTATAAGGCGCTTGCGAGCATTTTTACATCTTTGCCTGTATTCCTTTACATCACTCTCTTACACTCTCGTCATTGTGATGTTCTATCGGCACCATCTGGTGGCTTCCATTTATTTTCATAGAATTCAATTGGCATAAGATGTGAGTAGTCATTTTACAGTGATAAATGCATTGTAGAGTTCGATTTCCACTTGACTTTGAATAATCCTTAACTCATGGACATGAGTATACAATAACTTCAGCTTGATGTGGTCACTTTGGAATTTATGAAATTTAATAAAATTAACTGTTTTGAATGAAATTATCTATAAGTTTATCACAAGAATCAACTTTGTATTTTTGAGAGAAAATAATAAACACCTTTAATTTAAGCCTGCTTGTAATTTATTTCAACTATAACAATTCGAAAAAGTTCATTGAAAAGATACTTATTGTTGATTTGTCCTTAAAAGTTCAATTATGTATGTTTGTACTTTCGATGAGTTTTTAAAATTTTATTTATTGAATGTAGTTGCAAGCCGTGTTCTAAAAATATCAAAAGCTTGTCTAATTTTGGGGTTTGATGTACTGTCTGTGTCAATACATTAACCCCCAATGAGGTAATCAACATTTGTTTGTTTTTTTATCTTGCTCACAAAGATTTTCTTAAAGTTTACTGAGAAGGGGCAGTAAAATTATCAACTACACTGCAATGTTGGGTTGTCATATTTAAACTAAACTTACTTATCTATTATTCCAATTAAGTTTTGTTCTTTGTCAAATATTTCAATCCATATGCTTTCGTAATTCTATTGCATTTAGCAATGGTTTAAGGCTGTTCAAATTTCAGTTCACATCTGGAAGTTTAGCTGTCTTTTCAAGCCAATCCAGAAAGCTCTAATCTAGATAAAAGAATATAAATAACATCATTTAGGAAGAAAGGTGTTTGGAAGAAAGGTTAAGATTGTCAGTTGATTGCTTATAATTGATTACTATTTAAAAATTAACAGTTTGTTAATTTGAAAAATGTTAACATCAAACGATTTAGTGATCACACTAAACGGATATCTTTGTGAAATTTAAATGTTAACTAAGTACTAAAAGGTTTTAACAATATAAAGTGAATGATAATGTAAACCCCTATCACATCAAGCAACGTCCGTTGTACAAAGAATTTCCTTAATATAGGACAGTGATCGGCAATCGTATTAGCCAAAGAGCCAAATATTAACTTTGCAACAATTTTTTAAAAAATTGGGAGCCAAGTCTGCTTGTTTAGTAAACTTTTATTGCACTAAATAAGTGGTAAACTGAATAAAACTTAATTTCATAATAAATATTTATTAATGCGATTAATGAGCCGCACTTAAGGAGCCAAAGTGCCACATGTGGCTCCGGAGCCGCACTTTGCCGACCACTGAGCTAGGAGATAATACCAGTGTATGAGAATGCAAGAGATTAATAGATACATGAATTTCAAATAATATATGAAATGACACGAATATACGAAAATGAACAAAATTGCCCTATACACAAGAATTTATGAAGCTATAAGTATGCTTGAAAAAAATACAAATAATATCAATAAGCGAAATTATAACAGCACATGAAATTACTAAAAATAGGCGAGATTCACCGATTATTTGACGTCACGCGCGGAAATATAAATAAACCACATAAAACTGATAGACATTCGTTTACCCGCAAAGAATGCATGAAATCTCAAAATTCATTTCGAAATCATACAGAACATTTATTTCGGGACCGAAGAAAGCCGTAAAAATCCGGGGATCAAACACGCGGAGACATCCATCCATCCATCCGGCCACTCAAAAGCATGATCGATCCATTGAATACTAAATTAAACTTCTCCGCCGGGTAAAACCAACAATCGGTCTTGCAAAAAGGAATCCGGGTTTCCAGTGATGAAAGAGAAAAGCAAATTCCTCCCGAGCATGTTTTTACGATAGTTACATTATTCAACATTTTCACCGACAAAAGCAAATCTTTCAAAAACTGTAAACAGATATCAAAGAAATCGTCCACTCGGCTGGTTGAGGGGAGTAAAAAAAAGTAAAAACACCCCAGCACAGACAGACGAATCCTACTTCCAAATTTTCCAGGGAGTAAACGTTTCAATTCACCGGAGAGCCGCTCCCAGCATGCACTTCGGTAATCTCACAAGGTAGTGGGGCGAAACAAGGAAAATGGTTCGCAAGATGAATGGGGACTTGTTTGTCCACGTCATTCACGGTTCAACTGGAGGGCTCGACAAATCAAACAAAAAAAAAAAAGGCTTTCCACGCTATGAAGGGATGAGCTATTTTTGTAAGACTTTAAGCTTTCCATTGTGCCGGAAAATACATTAAAGTGCAAGCACATCAAAATGGACCTGTAAGGAGTGAAAAAGAATTGCTTCCTTTAATATTGAGTGTGAGATGCAGGACTAAGTTCTGTTTTTTGACGCGGATGCGCCATTACTTGGAATCAGTAGACAAGAAAACAGAACGCATTCAAGTGGCTTCTGTTCAGGCGCTGTTGTTTTTGTTGTTGTTTCTAAAGGCACTTGCCATGGACAAGTTCCGCTGATGCATCAACGATTTTTAAGCCGAAATGAGCGTCTCTTATTTTTGAAGTAGTGCCAACTTGGGTCAAGAGTAAGACTTAGCTACACACTCATCACATTCGCTAGCACAGCCCCTTTTTACAGGGGAGGCACATTCACACTCCTCACAGTACACAAAAGAACAACCATGCCCCATCAGGGATTCGTGCCTTTGACGCCCAGATGACAGGAAAGCCGTGCTCCCCCTATTCCAGGACGCCAGCTGTTCAAACGCATTTTGTTTTAATGTATCAGATTCTATCAGCTGAATAGGGTGCATATTTGATGAACTACCATTCTATGGGCAATATCACCGACAAACAAATAATATTGCTGACCATTACTGACTGAGAGGATGGCTTCAAGCAGTGGTACTAGGTTTTTTTATTAAAGCTGTTGAACCAAGAATGCAATCAACTAAAAGAAATTGATTCCAGTAGAATTTCATCCGCGTTTACAGAACTGCAGCTAGACGCGCATTTGATGAATTGCAATTCTGTACTCCGCTATCGAAGATGGCAAATATTATTAAGGAGAAAATATAAAAGGAGAAGAAAAAAAATAAAATTTCATTCCTGATTGCATTATACACAAAATGAAAATACTAGTTTATGGTTATGCTTTTGGAGTTGTATGACAACAAAATTCATGGATAAAATTAGTGTGATTTAAACGATTAAACGATTAAGTGCTTAAAAATCCATAAATGAAACGCTCATTCCTAAACTGTTGCCTTTGGCATGGGACCTTTTATCAGATAATAAATAATTTGTAGTTAATCGAGATTAATTCAACATGTTGCCGCTACATTCGGAAAAGTCGGTGTCCTGGCATCAGGGCATAGCATCTTCCCCATGATCTGAACGTCTCGGGTTCGAATCACGATTCGGGTAGTGTCGTTCATCTACGTTCTCTCTGTAAGGCGGTTGAATGATCTCCTTTCTGTAAAAAGGGGCTGTGCAAGCGAATGTGGTGCGCGATTAGCTAAGACGTACTGTTGGCCCTAGTTGGCGCTACTACAAACAAGAGACGCTGATTAGGCTCAAATCTCTGACTACCTCAGCGATTTTCCCTATGGAAAGTGCCACCAGAAGCAACAAACAACAACAGCATATGGGAACTACCATCAAGGCAATCGTATTTCATTATTTGGATGATTCGAGATTAGTTCATACTTTAACCCAATCGGAAATCTATAAAGCAGACAAAAGAAACGTTTTATGCAGAAGCTATACAACATTAAAAATCCCAATTAAATGAAAGAATAATTCATTCGTTGAATAAAGCTAAAGCATCTGAGGATCTATACGCATTTATAAACTACAATGGAAGACGCTCCAAGACCATTCGGGTTACCATACTAAAGGTAACCCGAATATTACAATAAAATAAAAATGTTTATTTGTCATTATGTCTATGTTTTCCTTTTACTACTTTATTACTTCTATTCTACACCTTTATAAAAATTATTTTATTAACTTATTTCAATTATCTTGAAAATTATGTGTGACTTTATGGTATTTCATTCAACAAAATTGCTGTCATAAGCTATTAAATTTCATAAATGCATTCGTTTCAAAAGTTTTTTTTCACAGTTTGGGCTGTAATTAATGAAAATGAAAACGAAAATATCATAAAAGTTGATCATTCATACATAAAAAGTTGAGCACAATCGAACAACATTTAAGTTGAGCACAATCGAACAACATTTAAGTTGAGTACAATCGAACATGATTCAAAATCAAAAATAGATTACAAATATAAAGGCTGAATATATTATTCCTTTTCCAGCATTTAGTATTTGCATTTTTATATCATTTACACCAAAGTTATTTATTATGTATTTTCCTTTTATTTCATCTTCTTTGAAAATTATGTGTTCTACGTTATCGTTCATCGCATTCTTATTGGCGGTATTCTTTTATAATATTGAAGAAACGTTATAAATCTTTTCTAGAATTCAAAAATAATGTAAACTTTTAAAACACTTTTCCCTGTTGTTGTATAACCTAAAAGATTATTCACAACTTCTATTTTTGAGCATCAACAAACAAAAATCAGTACTTTCAATTAATAAGAAATTTTATCACAAATGGCTCCTATTTTTTATATTTTATTGTATCGTAATTTTGAGTAACAACAAAACAAATGCCATAAACATCTCCCTATAATAGACTAGCTACAGAGTCGCTATCCGACTCTCTACTTTTGTACAGCTCATAAAATAGGCACAGTCCTCAATTCTGCATATTTATATAGAACAAACAAAAGGAGGAAAACTACTCTAAACAATTCGAACACAATAATAAGACAAGAACAGAAAAACTATCAGAAGCAACGCTTCACGTTCAACAAAACTAATGGATAATTACAGAACTGGGATAATTGATAACAACAGCACCAGGACCAGGATATCCTGGTTGGTAAGGAGTTGGATTCCCTTGGACTACGAGTTCGAACTCACCAGCCAAATACTCTCCATGTGTGGAGTGGCTAGCACACTTTGAATTGGTCGTGGTCACAATGTCCTCCATATCGAGTTCAATACTACTGGAGATACTGAGTCAGAGGTGGTAGCTCTCAGTTCCATATCTAAATTACGATCTGTAAATGAATGAATGAAATCCACCCCTTAAAAAGGGTTCGGGACGTGTCTGAGCTAGAATTCAGACTTCTGCTCTCGGGTGCTCAGGAGTTCATACCATCAGAAGCTACTGCACCCCGCCTTCCGTTGTAACGCTGAACACGACAACGTCACAAATATAACAAACGCATAAAAAGAAACAGAAGGTATGACATTTTTTAATATTATATATATAAAGTGAGGAATTTGATCTGCAACTCACGAATAAATCAAACAAATTATCATTAAAAGTCTGAATAGGAACTTTATATTTATGACGAACCAATTTATTTTCGATATCATTTTTTAAAAAAAATATTAGTAACACGTGTAATATTTATCTTTGAAAATTTTTTAACAAACATCTCGATTTAATTGCTGTTTTACTTCGGTCGAATATTCAGCTCAGAATATATTTTATTTCCATGAAAAGCAGACCCTCAAATTGAACAGGCACAAATTGCTCTAATATAATTAATGTAACGCAACGAAAACTCATTTTTTCCCTCTCGAAACCCGGGTTTGAGTTTTTCATTCTACAACTAAATAATTTGGCTCTTTTGGATTTTTTTGCCTCCCTTTCATCGGATTTCTTATTCGCTCGTCTGGCTCGAGCTCGCCCTCCGAGGCGCTGGAGTGAGTGAATCAATATTTCAAAAAGCTCTCATCTCTTCCCTTTTCTTGACCCAATAAGCGAAATTAATGTTTTATGACCCTTCCGGCTCGCCGGAGTTTAACAGTTTCGCTCTCTTCTTGCGACACAAAATCTCCTCGTACGAGATTTGATTCTCTTAAATGGCTGCTGGAAGAATGGAACTCTGTCGTCCCGGAGAGCGTGAATTAAAAAAGACAGCTCTTCGCAGTTCGGCCGGTGTAAAGTCGTCAGAGGCATCAGTAGGAATTCTATAAATAAAAAAGCACGCCAAGCTTTTTGGCGAGAATTGGAAACAATTGTGAAGTTTAACAGCAGGAATGAAACGCCGTAAAAGGGTTTTCCGTAATTCAATGGAATGGAGTTGTATTAAACCGAAAGTAAAGGAAAAAGAACAGAAGTAATGTAAAATGTCCAGCTCGATATCTTTTCAGCCGAGGTTCTAGAAACAGAATGTTCAGCGAGAATGTTCTTTGGTAATATCTTTCATCAAGTTAGTAAATATCGGATACGATATGTGATTCGTTTTAATAAGATAACAAGTGTTCAGCTTTGTAGTAAAAAAGATTTTCCGAAAACTTCTTATAATTTCATTTCCTTTTTTTTTTTTTTTTTTGCTCTTGCTTAAACATTATAGCTAATATATTATTTCAAATTTTAAAACCAGTTAACTGTTTTAACCTCCTTAGAAAATACTTCAGTTAATTATTTTAACTTCCTCAGAAAATACATCAGTTTACCGTTTTAACCTCCTTAGAAAATACATCAGTTTACCATTTTAACCTCCTTAGAAAATATGTCAGTTAACAGTTTTAACCTCCTCAGAAAATAAGCCAGTTAACTGTTAAACTCCTTAGGAAATACATCCGTTAACTGTTTTAACCTCCTTAGAAAATGCGTCAGTTACCATTTTAACCTCCTCAGAAAATGCGTCAGTTAACCGTTTTAACCTCCTTAGAAAATACATCAGTTTACCGTTTTAACTTCATCAGAAAATATGTCAGTTAACAGCTCTAACCACCTTAAAAAATACATATCTAACTTGAGTCTCGAAAATTCAGCATATTTTATTTAATTAATCAAATAATATTTTAATGAATATTTTGTACTAAAATTTAAGTCTAAAATTAATTTTAACCAGTTATTCGTTCTAATTTTCCAGAAGAAAAGACGAAAATTTATGCTTTTGCAGCATTAAATAATCCATTCGGTATTCTATAATCTTTCATTATCGTATGTTTTCCATTCATATTTCAATATCAAAAGAATAGGTGAAACAGAAGCACGTAAAAAACAAGAATATTTCCAATGGAAATCACGTTTTACTCTATCTCAGTCTGTTTGCGTTTCAAGCGAATATTCTTTTATTTAATGTGTTAGAATGGTAAAAAAAAATTAAAATCATATACACCCGAAGCAAAAATATCTGAAGTAATAATTAATAGATTTTTCTCTTTAATTTAATCAAAAGTGTTTTTTTCCTCCTATTTTTTGAGAAAACTTCTCTCTGTTATTTTACTGTTTGAATAGCTAATGGGAACTAAATTTTCTCAATTTCTTTTTTCTGCAAAATTTTTGTTAATACAAGGAAAAGACATTTTGTTTTGTTTTTTAACACTTTTTGTAGAATATTCTCATTGATTTCTAATCTATTTACATTTTGAACTAGAATAAAAGTCTTAATTTTTAACTTCGAGATTCGCGAGTAATATTTTCTTTGCTGTCCACTCCTCGTGCTTTATAGATTTTATTATGCGATTTTATTTTTGTAGAAGGATCAAAATTTTGAACTCAAGAATAAATAAATTAACACTTAAAAACTAATTTTGAGAATCTTCCAAACAGTTGGTTTAGTAGGGTGTAAAACAATAAAAGTTTTAAAAGAATTAAAAACATCAAAATGCTTTCCAATTTTCTAAAAATTTAAAATTTCTAGAAATAAAAGGTGTTTTAGATATTCATGTCGTTATTTGGATGAAATAGAATATATTTTGCAAATGAACGAAGTTTTATAATAGGTTACCGGAAAAAAGTAACGTACAGAAATTATTTCTTTGAGGCACTTTTCTGTTAGCCGGGCGCATGTGACAAATCACCAGAGGAATTTAGTGGGATTCTACATTATTTGGGGATTTTTCACTTGGACCTTGTTTGATCTTATATCTTTTTAACAAATATGGATTTTAAAAGGGTATTTTTTTTCCTTTGAAATGACGACTTAATTTTAAAAAATTAATATTTTGGTGATTTATTTAGAATTTTACTGCTAATACTATCCATCAAAATGTTTCTATTCTTAAAATAGGAATTCTTGAATGGCACATTTTTATCGTTAAGGATTTAAAACAGGATGAAGCAACATGAAAAAGGAAAAAAGGGGCAAAGTGAGTACCGCATGATAATGCCACTGGCAAAATATACAATTAAAAAGCTTCGCGCGCTCCAAGTGTACTCGTCACCAATGCAAAGGCTCTAACTTGAGATTTTTAAAAGAGATTATTTGGCAAAGTAAAGAAAACTATCGGGGGGGGGGGACTTGTAATTATGAAATCATCGAGCAATACATTATTTTACGCGTCAACACTAAAGCAGTGAAGCTAAAAATTTGCATGTTTTGACATACGACCTTCATTTCAAATTACTAATCGGTTCGGTAAAGATTCATCTCCTTTGCTTTGAGACAAGACCCGTCTGACTGTTGTAACGTTCTAAGATTCCCACACGAGATAGTTGGAATTTACGGTCTGCTGTGACAAGAACTGTGTGACCCCCTCATTTTGTAAGTCCTCCAGATTGCCAGATGGGAGATTCTCCCACCCAAGGGGTCCAAGATTCTCCACTCCAAGGGGTCATTCGGACATTAGTCGAGTTCAAATAAAGAATGACAAATGTGTTTTTTATCCTTCCAAGGAAATAAATCGTATCTTAAAAGGGGAAGAGTGTCAAAACCTTCGGATCTTCCTTTATTGTGAAAGTTTAACTACGAAGGTGGATAATTAATGAATATTCCCACGGTTAACTGAACAACTATTGGGTAACAGGAAACTCAAGTGCACCAATGTGAAAATGAGAGACGGAACTTTGACAGAAGATAAAAAGCAAGATTTTAGGAGACATCGGTAGAGAGATCTGCTGGAGAGTTCGAGAGAGACTTCGAAGGATCGTCTTTTTGAAAGTCGAGAGAAGCTTTGTGTGATTCGGGCTTCTGCGTTAAAATCCACCCGATGATTATTGGAGGATTGCTTGAGCCACCCCTGTTGTAACCTGATGCGCTAACAGACTGTTAGCTTTTCTTGTGAGATAGTTTCCCCGAAATTAATCGAGGAGCTATTCGTGCATAACTGTCAACTGCGATGTAAATAGTATCAGTCATATTAACTTAGATGAGAACAAATTGCTCTTACATAAGACTGCAAATAAAGAAATTGTCTTTAAACGATACCGTCTTATTTGATTGGACAGGATTAAGTCATTACAGTACCTATTCATTCAAACAGTCCAAGAAATTGAGGCTTTGGTTGATAAGAAACAATTAGTATACACAATATATTAAGCTATTACTTCAAACATTAAATAGTCTATATCAGCTTAGTTTTGTTAAATTCTGATATGAATTTTTGGGGTGGCTTGCGTACTAAAATAAGAAATTTTGGGTATTTCAACTTTCAATGGTTGAATTTATTATCTGTATATGATATATGATAATTCTTATCTTCCAAAACTTCAATTTTTGAGGATTTTTTAGTCACTAGTGGTCAATGCTTGGGCAAAATCCTGGTTATCCCAGAAAAAAAGTGTTTGGTTTGAATCCCTACTTAAAGGTGAACATTGATAAAATCCTCAGATTGAATTCACTATAGTTTTCTTCAATTTTTCTTTTGTTTTACTTTCTGAAGTCTATTTTATTGCAATAAATAAACTCACTTTCGGGAACTGTATTAGAACTTTCTGTGGTATATTTTAGTGCAACAAATAAACGTAAACTCATCGATTGTTTCTAGTTTGGATGATATCCTTTGTGTTATGAATATGGCAGCACTAACGCATTCTAAATGCAATGCATCGCCATCATAAATTCCGTAATTGCTTTCAAAAAAATTTTTTTTAGAAAATTAATTGCCTAAAAAATAATTTTTAATTTTATAGTACGTTTTTTCTTACTCTAACTATCCTAAATCCAGGGTAACTGTTACTGAAATATCTGTACTCAACTTTATTTCTAAGATTGCTGCCTTTTATTGCTTAATAATCAAAACTTAATTGAGAAAAATAATTATTAATACTTTTATTTTTAACTTATCGAAATCCTTCATTATTTTCGAGTATTTCAGCTCTGTGATTCAAATCCAGAATCGTCCCTCTCACCGATCTCCGTCATGGATTCCCTCGTGTCGCGCGGTGCCCGGGTGCAAAATTTAATGTGTCATTAAAAGGGATCCGATTCGTCGCCAGTGTCAACAGCCCAATTTGGAATCGTCACGTGAGTAATGGGCTTTCAGAGCGCGTGTCGTAAACCGAAATCCCGGATCCCTTCGCTGCGTGTCGTTGAAAGGGAATCTGCAGCTGCTGGACGCTGGACGGGTTGCATCGCTGCTGGGAAACACTGTGATTATGCTGTTTCCAGCTTCAGAATTCGGGACTGTTTGGATTTATTGCTTGCAAATATATTCGATTACCAGAAAATTCGTACATGGTGGGATAACTGATTGAAAATAAATTGAAAAAAATGCGTTGATCTCAAAGCTCAGTACTAATACAAATACTAAAATACTAAAATTATATATATTAATACTAAATACTGAAATTATATATACTAATTCTAAAATAATAATATTAAATAATAAAATTATATATTCTAATACCAAAATACTAATACTAAATACTGAAATTATATATACTAATACCCAAATACTAATACTAAATACTGGAATTATATATACTAAAACTAAAATACTAATATTAAATACTGAAATTATATATACTAAAACTAAAATATTAATATTAAATACTAAAATTATATATTCTAATACCAAAAAACTAACACTAAATACTGAAATTATATATACTAATACCAAAATACTAATATTAAATACTGGAATTGTATATACTAATACTAAATACTGAAATCATACACACTTGTACTAAAATACTTATACTAAATCCTGAAATTATATATACTAATACTAAAATAAAAGCACTAAATGCGAAATTTTATATACTAATACTAAAATACAAATATTAAATGCTGAAATTTTATATACTAAAACACTTATACCAAATATTGAAATTATATGCACTAATAATTAAATACCAATACTAAATACTAAAATTATATATACTAATACTGAATACTAAAATTATATATACTAATACTGAATACTAAAATTATATATACTAATGCTAAATACTAAAATTATATAAACTAATGTTAAATACTAAATACTAATATTATATATACTAATACTTAATACTTAAATTCTATATACTAATACTAAATACTAAAATTATATATACTAATACTGAATACTAAAATTCTATATACTAATACTAAATACTAAAATTATATATACTAATACTGAATACTAAAATTATATATACTAATACTAAAATTAAAATTATATATACTAATACTAAATACTAAAATTATATATACTAATGCTAAAATAAAAACACTAAATGCGAAATTTTATATACTAATACTAAAATACAAATACTAAATGATGAAATTTTATATACTAAAACACTTATACCAAATATTGAAATTATATGCACTAATAATAAAATATCAATACTAAATACTAAAATTATATATACTAATACTGAAGATTAAAATTATATATACTAATACTGAATACTAAAATTATATATACTAATACTAAATACTAAAATTATATATACTAATACTGAATACTAAAATTATATATACTAATACTAAAATTAAAATTATATATACTAATACTAAATACTAAAATTATACATACTAATGCTAAATACTAAAATTATATAAACTAATGTAAAGTACTAAAATTAAAATTATATATACTAATACTAAATACTAAAATTCTATATACTTATACTAAATACTAATATTATATATACTAATACTAAATACTAAAATTCTACATACTAATACTAAATACTAAAATTATATATACTAATACTGAATACTAAAATTCTATATACTAATACTAAAATTATATATACTAATACAGAATACTAAAATTATATATACTAATACTGAATTCTAAAATTATATATACTAATACTAAAATTAAAATTATATATACTAATACTAAATACTAAAATTATATATACTATTACTAAAATTGCTGAATTTTATATTAAAGCATATAATGCCGGCGTCCTCGCACAGCATCTTTATCGTGATCTGGGCGTTCGGGTTTGATCTTCCTGTCAGGGCCTGGTTCTTTGTCCTATCTGTAAGTTGTGTAAATGTTCCCCCACCCCTGTAAAAAGGGGTTGTGCAAGCGAATGTCTGTGTGGCATCCTCATATGAGTTAGAAGTCAGACTTTTGTCCTCGGTGACACAAGTGCTCATACCCTCAGAAGCTACTATATCCCCTCTTTCCGTCGTAAAGCGGACACGAGATCATCATCAAAGCATATAATTAGTTATTTCATTGAATAACCAAGTATTTCATGAAATAATCAGACAATAACTAGTGAGTTAAAGTATGTAATAGATACAAAAAATTCATAATTTATCTAGTTATTCCATAAAATAACCAATGATAGATCGTTAAAGTGAAAAATAAACCATTTCAAAGATATTTTATAAATTAATTTATCCTAAATAGATAAAAAAGATTATTGAAATAAAAAATATAAATATAAATATAATAATAAAGATTCAAATTTCTCTTGTATCGTATCGTTCGTATTTACAAGTTGGTCTCCCATTCCTACAGAAGTCATTGCTGGAGAACAGGTTGCAAAAATATTTGTTAATAATGCAAAATTTAAAACGCTAACATAAATACACATTCTGAATTCTTCATCTAAAAGCTCATGAATGAAGCATACAAACACACACGCGCGCCATTACAAATCCTCTATAAGGGATTTCAAAACTGACTCAAAGTTGCTAGAACAAGTTCAAGGAGCTTTCAAGTGCTGTATTTTCTAATTTAGCGATCGGGTAATCGTTATTCTATAAAATATCTAATTAAATTGTATAATTCAAGAATTTTATACTTTCATTGATGTCTAGTTCTTGCATGAAATATCGAAGGGCCGCGGTGACCTGGTGGTAAGGTCTCGGCTGGTGATCCGTAGGATTTAGGTCCGAGATCCAGTTCCCGAGAAGAACCTTCGTATAAGGAGGTATGTTACACGTTGAATCCGTCAAGGCCAAACGTCTCCCCGCTGTTGTGGGGCGGTGACGAGAGTGGGGTACCAGCTCAGGTGTCGTCCTCGTCATCTGACCTTGTTTCAAAATTGTGGAAGTCCGTTTCATCATCGCTCTAGCGTTGCTTTACAACGGGACGTAGTATAACTAAACTAAATTAAATCATGAGGTATCTAGTTACTGCTGTTCTCGTGTTCCGCGTTACAACGAAAGGAAGGATGAAATATCTTCTTAGGATATGGGTCCTTGAGCACCCGAGGGCAAAATTCTGACTTCTATCTCAGACACGTCACAAACCCTTGTTTCGATGTAGATTTCATTCATCCACAAATCATCATTTAGATCTGCCCAAATACGCCCAGGAGTATAACTCTCGACATGGAGGACATTGCGACCACGACAGATTTAATGAGTGACAGCCACCACACACAACACATACGGAGAGTCTTCGGTTGGCGAGTTTGAGCTCGCAGCTCAAGGAATGTGACTCCAAAGCCTTACCAACCAGGCTATTCCTGCCTAAATATCTAGTTATTCTATGAAATAATGAATTTCACACTTTAACGGTAACATATATTCTAAAAATGCTCATTTTATATATATATACAAATACTAAAATTGGGCAGTTTATATATACCAATACTAGAAATGCTCAGTTTATGTATACCTATAATACTCTCTTATAAAAGAATAGTTTATAATTTTTCTTAATATGAGGTCATAGGTAATCAAACACGAATGCTTCAACAAGAGGCTTAAAAGGCAGAGATGGCCTCGAGGCCATTTAATTAAGTAAAATTTCATTAATGCGCTGCTTTGAAGCAACACAAGTGCTAGTTTAAATATGAACTCGCAATCTTGAACAGAAATCAGGTGACGAGGTTGGCACATGAGTGGGTACCCTCTTTTTCAAATTTCCTCAACATAACTAAGAGGAGGATGCCTCTTGCGTGCTATTCCACTTTGGAACTGCAATGTCGAGACTCCAATTCTTCTGATTCATTCTCGATGTACACTGTCTTCTTAAACTCACTAGGATCAATAGTCCAGAGAGTTAGATGGTTGTTTTCGTTGTTCGAAATGATTAAATCCATGCAAAATCAGCACTCAGTGTAACTTCAAAAATAGGATGTGCAACTGTGCTAAATATCTTCCAGAATGTTCTTTTACCAGAACATGCAAGGGAAAAAAGGGGAAAATGAAAAATTAAAATAACATGTGAAATGAGAGCTATGCCATGCATTCATTTTCAATTATTCTATTGTGAGAATCGAAGTTATCTTCAAGTTCCAGATATTTTATTTTTTAAAAATTACTGCTGTCCTTGCCTATAAAAATGTGGCCAGTTTATCAAAAAAGATGCTTTTTAATCGATGCATGACTGCAATCAACCCCCTTGACTTACAATTTTGTGTAACTCCATTATTAAGTGGCTCATCCTAATTGGGATATTTATTATTATTATTATTATTAAAATCTTTTAATAAACCTAATAACAATATAAGAGCATATGTGATAATGTAGTGTTTATAAGATTTTTTCTCATTTAAAATTACCTTAATACCTTTACTTAACTGCAGATTAACTGTTATTCAAAGCGGCAATCAGGGTTGTCATTTTATACAAAGAAGATTCTCTTTTGAAATAAATATCAAATTACTAAAGACCTGATGAAGTTGTATGACAATTTCAACATTTCTATAAGTAGATTTTATTCATTCCTTATTGTATAGAATTGTGCTCAAAGAAGCAACACAAAATAATCAAAAAAAAACTTAGAAAGAAAATTTACGTATGAGAGGTAATTTTTAAGTCGTTCTGTGTGAAAATCATATTAAAAGTTTCATGGTATCTTATATGAAAAACGAGGTATCAAAATTAAAACATGTATTAGCAAGAATTGTGCGTTATAAATTTGATGTTTCCTGTTGAAATTTCCACGGCATTATAATTCAACTTTCTTAAGCTCTTTAATTTTACAAAATTAATTTCATTTTCTCCTAATGAGAAAATTACCTTTCGATAGAATAAATCATTAATGCTTCACTTTATTAAATAAATTGCTTATCACGTGTTACCGGGTTTAATGCTAATAATTGAATGAAGATAGTTATGCAAATTAAGTTATCTATTATCCTGCAGACTTGTTTCATCTTGAATTATTTACAATAAAGGAACACTGTCAGCATAATTTAACTCTCAAAATTTTATGATTATTGATATTTACAGCACTTTTGACATCATGATTCTTGTCGGAGTAATAAATGCATTTCGGAAAACCTTTTCTATTCAAAATATTTCCTTAAACATCAGAATTTCTTGATAAATCTTTGGCATGAAGTTTGATAAAATATTTTGGAATTCATTAGAATACTATGAATGGTTCCTTTTTAATATATGACTGCTGATTAAAGTGATTAAAGAAATAGACTAATTAAAAACTGGCATCGGACATACGCACATATTCTTGACTAAAAACACACGAAAGCTAAGTAATAACATTTGAGGACGTGACATGCCAATATGGGTAGATACTCAAAAAAGATTGCGTATGTTTTGAGAATCGGCATTTGTAGTTCCATCACCCGATTCCGTCACAGATTATAGAAAAGAAACTCTTTCTCTCTTGATTATTTTTAAAAATTATAAATAGTGGTTTCTAGATCAAATATACCACTCGAAATGGTAACAATCTTTCCAAAATAGCCCTCGTGACGTTCCAAATCGTCACATAAATTTAACTATGTAAAGGGTTTCAAAACAAATATTTTTAACAATTTAGTGGCCGCATATCTGCACAATCAAATGACATGAAGGGCTTACAATATTTTTTAACAAATTGATTTTTGAAAAAAGAAATGAATATAAATTCACGAAATAATTCAACATATACCAATATGCTTAAAGCAAAACAGCAGCAATACATTTAACAGAACAACTTAACAACAATTTATGTACAGTAATTTTAAAAACAGCGATATAAAATAATAATTACCAAACATCAAAGATGTGGTGATGAAATATGAAGCCTATAGTAATATTCTCACTTGTTTGCGGTCATCAATTATCACACAGCGGATGCGGTATCGGAAAAAAAGCCATTGGCAGTAGCTCCGCACATATGGCATGTGAGTGGACACTTATAGTTATTCCGGTTTTTCCCTCGCATGTCGCATAAAAGGGCTATCAAAATGTTAATTTCTGATCGGTAAACACTCTTCTTACTTACAGTTCTCCTGTCCACAGCTCAGCCGGGGTTTTTACACCCTTATTTATCGACCTTTCATAGTTTGCTAACATTTATTTTATCTCCATTTTATTTAAACAAAATTCCACTCGTCAAATAAAAGGAAGTAATCGATTCTAGTGAGGATCGAAATAACAAAACACGCACGGTAGCTCGATTCATTGCTAACAAAGAAATAATAAGTAATATTTAAAAAATTAGATTAAATTCCTACTTACCAATTAATAGTAGGATATGAAAAAAATTCAGTTGAATTTTCGTAGCGCCATCTGTGGGTGCGAAATTGAGCTGTTCACGTGTAAAATATATAAAATTCCTTACTTTTATTTTAAATTAATTAATATTTATAAAAAACTATACTAACACCAAGTGTTCTCCACCACAAGTTTTAAAAAAAGTATTTTAACTTGAATGGATGAAAAAAAAGTATTTTAGTAGCGATTGAAAATTTGAACAAGATATATATAGGGAGAGTGTGAATTAATAGTAGGTTTTTGAAAAAATCATAAAGCAAGTTTATAATCGCAAATTTTCTTTTGCATTCATTCCTAAAGAGGATCGATATTTTTATCTTTCCGTATCACAATTTTAAAATTTATCTTCACAGACTTCCCAAAACAATAAAAACCTCAGGAAATACGGTTGTTTTATCTTGGCAGAAACACAAACCATGATCTCTTGAGACGCTGAAGGTCTTTCTTTAAGATCCTGCATTTATCCATCAGAGGAACTACCGTGAGTTTTCTTCCACTTCAGAATCAGAAATCCACTCCAAACAAGCAAACTCACCATGACAACATTCTCAGACAGCTGGCTATAGAAATTATTAGTTACATCCCTAAAGATGTAGTGCAAGTCTATATTGAGAGAAGTTGTGCAGAAGATTGTACTGCCAGTGGTATTTATATTAGCGTTTCCCTTCCCCATACCTTGACAATACAATAAGGTAACACTGGAACATGTGTTATCTTCAGGAGTTAGTTGATTGCTATTAATGTATGGCTTGATGCTATCAAATCTTATGATTCTGACTTTCGATAACTCTGGATTTTTTTTTCAAGCAGTAGGAGTGCATAACAACATTTTAAGGACTGGTACTCTGCAAATGACGAAACCAGGGTATTTATATTTCTAAAATTGTGGATGATCTCTCAGGACCCCAACGTCCACCCCAATGGGTCCCATCATATGTAAAAATTAGTGGTCATGAAGTAGCTTGTATATTGGTCAAAGAGGGTAGTGAGAATGAAATTACCATTGGTTTTTCGCTTACACATCAGAAACTATACTCAAACGAAAAATCCAAATTTAATAGGGCGTATTCCACCTGCGCAATCAATAATACATGGAAATATCCCCTGCCACTAATTTAGAAACGAAATGTGACCGTGGATCCCAGATTGCTCTGGTTAGACTAAAAAGCGGCCATCTTAAGTGCCTTTCCCCTGAAGGTGATAGAAATGGTCATCCAACTTATAAAAAATTCTGTGGTTATCCAGTTCACCTGATCACAATCTGACTTGCATCGGACTTTCTAAGGGTGACTTAAAATCTTATCCCCTTATTATTATAGATATTTAGCATTCAAAAACCTACTGAAACTGGTTTGACATATTCCAAAAATATCATATAAATTCAACTAAGAAATCATATACATGACACTGCACTTAATAAACTAATACATGAATTACTATAGAAAATGAAAAATTCTCTAATTAACGACTGTAAAAAATAATTTACATATTTTTTTAACAAATCTGTAGGAAACAATGCATTTTCCCACTCGCCCTGTTTTATATTTAATTTGCCACAAAACATGAAACAAGTATCATTTAATCAAATTGAAAATAAATATATAGAAACAGTTCATAAACTGCCTTATAGAAAGTTTGAAGCAAAACGAGCTAAGAAACCCGATTTTTTGAGCTTATATTTGGTTCAATTGTAAATTAATGCCATTCAAATGAGAGCTCATATACGAAATTAAATAGGAGATTATGTAAATCTTTATCTATACTTACAATAAAGCTGTGTGTGTGTGTGTGTGTGTGTGTGTGTGTGTGTGTGTGTGTGTGT
>JAOUZG010039747.1:1829367-1843547 GCA_026289955.1 Argiope argentata | reverse complement strand
ATATATATATATATATATATATAAAAAGAGAGAGAGAGAGAGAGAGAACTATCTTATATTTTCATTCAATACTAAAAAAAGCCTTAAAATTCATTACTAAATCCACTTAACATAATGCGCTTAAAAGGAGGATTTTGATTAAGAGCCCAGTGCTCTTGAGCGGGTTTGCACAACACTTCGCTGGCGAAAAGGGGATTATCTTTCTTTTTTATCGCCTTTCAAAGTAGGATATTGACAAGGCAGGGCATCGATGTCATTTAGAGTTTAAATAAATATTTCGTGAAGTCATCAAAAGAGGCCTCAGCTGTCATCCTGAACTGTCCGGCACCTGAATTCACGCACCTTTTCCAAATTTCTAGTCTAACCAGCCGGGATATGTCTGTCCCTGACATGGCGATACAGCACATGACAGATTTCACATGTAAAAAAAGTTTCCAAACCTCACCTCCCCACTCTCGAAACTGAGACTCCACCAACAGAGCATCAATGTCTTGGTCTTGCCTTAAAGTATATTTTATTTTTTAAAACTCTGGATGTAATTTATTATGACTCAAACTCCCCCAAAAATTGATTACATTAGTACAAAAAAAATAGTTTTGTATATAAGCGCAATATGATAACTTTTTTTGTATACTATTACAATATAATGCATTTTGTGCTTAGTACAATGGAGAAATTCGATTAAGTGTTTTGGATATATTCCTTTCGATATGGTTCCAAAATTTGATATAACTTTGCAATATTAGTGACGGACTTAATATCATGTGTTTAAGGCGTCTAATTTTCGTGCTCACATACAAGCAAACACACAAACCAACAAGTAACCAATCCTGTAAAGTATTAAATTAAAAAATTAATATAAATCGACAATTCCGATAACTAACTAGAGGAATTTATGCATATATGTCTAGTTGTTTGCTTTTTTCTGCTATCATGGACATAGGAGGGTGGAATAGGTAGATTTAGTGGACTAAGAAATTTCTTATAGTGAACGTAAAGTGAAAATAAAAATACTTGATAAAATGATCCTATACTAATCTCCGGTCTTCATTTCACTGTACTTCTGTGTTAAATCATTCATAGGCATATAAACAAAAATGATTTCAGCTCTATATTTTTCACGACTCAGAGATATCTTAGCCCTTTGACTACTGACCCGGCCTAACCGGCCATGTAAATTCTATCCTGGCAGGCCAGTTTCTGTTTCAAGCAATGAGAGCAGGATGTAGAACGAGTTATCAACAGGGAAATTCTCAATTTACATCTTTCAGCATTCTTTTCAAACAGAAAGCGACAATTCAGAATAAAATGTGTGCTATTGTTTGGGCCAGTTCAGTAGTGAAAGGGTAAACGAGGGGAAATTTTCTAGAATTTAAAATATTTTCTCTTTTTCTAATTCATATACGAATACGATTTCAACAAAATATTTGTTTACTTAGTCTTTAATAAAGGTATTACCCACTCCCCACTCCTAAATGGAACTATATACCTTGAGAAAGGACGTAAAAGACACAAATGCCTAGATTTTTAGTTAAGAAATACAAAAAAAGTCAATTCCTACTTAGGTCAAGAAAGGAAATAATTAGTTATATTTATTAAATTATTATAATTAATATAAATAATTTATCAAAATATAATCAATTTTTGCAAGAACTGAACTCACTTTCTTCACCTTCATGTGAAAAATATTGAAATCCTCGCATTTCACCGATCGAGCTAGTGGCTGTTGATTTCTATCTGTATTACAAACTGCTAAAACTCTATTTAAAGTATTAGAAATCAATTAATGAATTAATATCTGAATAAAACTGTATTAAAATCGATTGTCATTCACTGCAAATTTTTAAAAAATGTATTTGAACTTGAGCAAAAGTATTTTATTAACGATTTAAAATTTGAACAAGATGTATATAAGGAGAATGTGAGCTAATAGTAGGAATGGAAAAACAATATTTATGTGTTCTTAACCTCAAGACATTGGCAAAGAATTGTTACGTAAGAATCTATAATAATACAATCTCCAAAGATTTTTTTAAAAATTTTTCAGATTAATTGCAGTTAATATGCAGTTAATACACAAATGCCAAGAAACCAAATATCTATTTGGAAAGAATTTTCTGATTGATCGAAATCTAACTTTTGCACAGAACCCAAAGTGAAATCCTAAGATTTCATATTAAATTTTACTTAAATCTAATGTTTTCGATTTATTCGTTTGCAAGCGAATAAAATTACAGAAAAACTGATTCTAAACTCGTTAATAGATATAATTCCACATTTGGGTCTGATTTCCCCTTTAGATTCTAAATCGATGAGTCAAATTTTATTTATCAAGTTCTTTACGTTTTGCAATTATCGAACTCGAACAACCAGACAATCTATAAATGACATCAAAATTTCACAGATAACTGCAAATGTGGTATAAAAGCCGTACAACAAATTTCACGCATCTATCTCAAAACTTATCGAATTATCCTGTTAACAAATATAAATGGACAGATAGACAGACATAAGGCGATAACTGCGTTTTTCGAACTCAGGCAAGTGTGGAAGGCGGAAAGGCATCAAAATCTTGAGTTCGAATTTTTAGAAGGTTTTAATACTTTCTCTTTGAATTCCTTGTAAAAGTAAAAATAGATAAAATTCGTATAAACTTCATGAAGAATGGACACTATTGTATTATTGATCCCCGAACTAACCACAAAAGGAATGGATCATATTCAAATTCTCAGAAATCCATATTTCGAACGGCCGCAGTGTCTCAGTCATTGCACGCCAACTTCATATCCTAATGGCTCGCATACAAAAGGTAATTCTTCGCCACGTGAAAATCGAATTTATTATTGAAGCATGCTGATAAGAGGAATGCTTTTATCGGTACCGCAGATAAGATTAAAAAGCAGTGTCTGCGAGATACGAGGAAAAGTGCTGACTAAGCGATAGTAGAAAAAAATGGCAAGTCTGTTGTTTGTTTACGATATTTCCTTTACTATCATTACTATTCACTCATTCTTCCTTTCCTCTCATCCATTATGTTCGGCATCTGCAAACTGAAGGGAAATGAACGCTGCGATTACAGGACGTGGTTGGCCGAATACTGCAATTGCTAATCGTGGTAAGCAAAACATCTGGCTAAAATGAAAGAATGGAATGAAGAAAAAAAAAGCAGAATGTTTATACTACTGACAAAAGTTTGTTTCATTTTCTGGATTCTTTTCTAATAAAAATAAATATTGATATTTTTCAATATAAAAACGTTCAAACAGATTTGCTTATATTAAAAAATGAGCAAAATTGTGAAACGCGTGTCTTTAAAAACACTGAGACTTCTGTCGTTAAAAACTTTAAGACTTATGTCTTTAAAAACTCTCAGATTTACATCTTTAAAAACTCCCAGTTTTATGTCATTAAAAACTGTCAGAATTACATCTTTAAAAACTCACAGATTTACATCTTTAAAAACTCTCGGTATTTATGTCATTAAAAATTCTCAGACTTATTTATGTCTTTAAAAAGTTTTAGACTTACGTCTTTAAAAACTCTCAGACTTATGTCATGAAAATTATTTTAGTTGAATACAAAAAAGATGGATGCATTAAAAACTATTCTTAAATTTTTGCAATTACTTTGACTGGAATAAATATTTTAACAACTATATTTTGGCAAGAAAAATTGAGTTTGAATATGGATTTTATAGAAGTATTTTTTAAAAAAATTCTGTCTTTTTAAATATTGTACTGTTAAGTTTTCAAATATACATTTTAAATTTACGGACAAGCATATTCTAAAACATCGAAAGAGAATTAAGAAGAAAACTGAAACGAAATTAATAGATTTTAAAATAAATGTAAAATAGAAAATAATTTATTTTTGCAATAGAGAGTGCTATCTAAATTGTAAAATATCGTAGAATTCCTTTAGATTTGCATATAAATTTATTCTAAAATATCAGAAGGAAATACAGAATCGAAATGATTTGAAATTAGATTTGCAAAAAATATATAAAGGAGGAAACTAACTCTTTAATGTAATGGAGAATGCTATCTAAATCGTAAGATATCACGTAATTCTTTCAGAGGAAGAATCTATGATGCATACCTTTGAGAATTAGCCTGAGCATAATTTTTATAAATCTCAATAAATCCTGTCAAATTCTAGGATCCAGTCTCGCAGTTGGAATAAGTATTTATCTACACGCCATCTGTTTTAAGAATTTAATTTGATACTCGTATTTTTTGAATAATAATGTAATAAATTAGATCATTAAATCATTCTACTTTTTTCTCTTTATTTCTTACCTTTGATTTTACTTTTCTCTGCACATTTTGAGACAACAAAAGCAGCTTATTCCAGTTTTTTTTTCTATCTATCTTTAATTCTTATATTCTTTAAAAGTTTTGATAACAGGTGTCTTGAATTAAATTTGTCAATGGATTTCCAATATCACAAAATGTTTGATTTTCCTCATTTGAAGACGTATGATTTATATACGCGGGATTATAATTCGATTGTTGCTACATATTAAGAGCATGAAATCTCATGTGCTATTTAGAACTTTAAGACATCTCTTGGCATATCCTGTCCAAAAAGTTATTCTCACCATAAAAAGCGGAATATTGAGAAGTACTATTATGATAAAGAGAAATTTACTGCATATTGCAAAAGTCTGAACTAAAAGAGGATTTAAAATATGATGGCATATTCAGATTATTATCTTATGATTCGAATTTTAAAAAATACGTGTTCCAATTCAACGTTTACAATTCTTCGATTTGTGGATCCCAGAGGTGATTTTTCAAGATATTGATCCAGAAAACTGCTCTCCGTATTATTCTTCGATGAGCCGATATCAAACTATTGCAAAGCGATCCATTATTTTCAAATTCGAGTTTGTTTTCGGTATGAGAAACATATCATGTCCCTCTTGTTCAAACAAATTTAGAAATTCGTAAGAGACGCCCATCATACACAATTCATTGAACCATTAAATGGCATGTGTTGCGTTGAAATAACCGGGATAGCCTGGTTGGAGGAGCGTTGGATTCGTATTCCTAAGGTTGCGAGTTCGAACACCGCTGGCTGAAGAATCCCCTTTTGGTGGTGACTGGTGCACGCTAATTCTGTCGTGGTCTCAAAGTCCTCCATGTCGAGAGTAATGCCACTAGGGGTACTGGGTCAGAGATGTTCGCTCTCTGTTCCAGATCTAAATGACGATCTGTGGATGGATGAATTAAATGCATGAATGAAGTCCGCCATGTAAAAAGGGTTTGTGACGTGGGTGATCTAGAAGTCAGACTTCTGCCATCGGGTGCTCATGGGCAAATACCCCCAGAAGCTGCTGCACCCTTCCTTCCACTGTAAAGCGGACACGACAACAACAAGAAACATATCCAGTTTTGACTTTTAAAATATTATGAAAATAAATTTGAAGCTGTAATGCCTGTTTCTGTTAATATAATACATAACGAAAATATAATTAAATCAACTTTCAGAATGTAGATGACAGCAGAAAGGCTACTAAAAAACAAAACAAATTGGTGTTTTTCAATTATAGAAGTAACTTATTTTCGTTTGGGTTGCGGGAATAAAAAGAAGAAAAAAATTTGAAATGTTTCATTGAAATCTTTTTCTTGAAAATTAAGTTATTTAAATCTATATTATTACAAGCGTTGAGCGCCGTGGAAGTACGCCGAAGTTAGTGACGTTTGACGAGGATCTTCACGCCAGCCGGGCTGGCTTGGCGAAAGGAATAGTCTGGTAGCTGCTGGATTGTACGAGAAGCCCCGCGTTGCTTCGAGTACTTTGGGACGCTCGCTCGGCTATATAAAGGATGGGTAGCCGTAGTTCCGGAAGTCAGTTAGTTTCCTCTCGGAAGACAAGCGTTTCGCTGGACTAGCGGATTATTTTTTTCGCTTGTTATTAGTGAGCTGTGTTTACGTTTGCTGTTAGCATTGTGTTATTGAGCTCGTTGTGATTTACTGTTGTTGTGCTATGCGATAGCTGCTTTAGCAGTCTGTTTTTATAGTGCGTAAGACTTTCATTTAAGCTGTTAGTTACCGCTGACTGCTGGATTGTTTTTATCTGAAGTTTTTACTTTATCAAGTCCTCCTGTAAATAGCTGTAAATAAATTTGTTTGTGCTGTCCTCAAGTAAAGTCCATTCAATCCGAACCCACTACGCTAAAAATGAAACAATATATATCACTTTCATTGAATATCTGCTGAAGGCTGATATTTTTTTAGCCGAGAACAATAACCATAAAATTTTGTTGGACGTAAAGATGCAATAATAAAATTAACAAGTAATAAAAAAATTAAGTCAATTCCTACTTAGGTCAAAAAAGAAAAATTTATATTTAGTTACTTTTTGAGTACTCATCAATTAGGAATAGTTCCTTATTTTATTCAATCTTTTTTAATAGGCAGATCATTAGTATGCAAATATCTTCATCTGTTTTTATATTATAGTTATAAGCAATTTGACTATCGTGTTTCAGTAATTGTTGATAAGCAGAAACAAAATGGGTTCATTTAGTCACAAAAATTGCATGTTTAAAAGGTATATCTTATGAAATTGAAGATTTTATTGATAAAAATTATCTCACCTTTGGAAATATTAATTTTTTAATATTTTAATAAATTTAAAACCTTATAATAAATTTTTTTGTATATTTCGTATACTGTTATTCCTATGACTGAATTCATTTTTAAAACCATTTAGGAAAAATCGATTTCAAATTTTTAAAATTCAATCATTTTAAGTGAACATTGTTGTTTTTTTAGTGAAAAATATAAATTTAAATTTAGTCCTGAAAAAGATTGGAAAGATTTGCTCTGTTATCGGAGACGTTGGCTCTCTATAGAAAACTGGAAAAAATTACACGATGCAGATAAAGAAGGGAGAAAAAAATGAGAGATTTTGTAAAAACGTTTGCACCGCACCGAGCAGAAGATAGGGGGTTTTTTGCGTTATTTTGAAAAGAAAGATTGACGCTCCTTTTTTAATAATAGTAATTTGTTTTAAGAAAAGGATGCTCCCAGTAAACATTCTTTATTGATTGTAAACTCCTTGAGGTTTAAACATAGAAAACTACAAATATTATTAAGTTGAAAATATATTTAAAAATGAATATATCCCAACATTACCAATTATCCGCATTGTTTTTCCTTCAACTCGCTCGTGCACTTCCACAGAGTCAGATGTTTCATCACTAGTCTCATTTTAAACTGAAAAAAATCGAATGCTTATTTAAGCTCTCTAACTACAGTTAAAGCTAAAAATGGTTCTATAATTTTTGAGTCAAGATCTCGTGTTAAATTTCAATTACGAAGCTTATAGCGTATTTCAGTAGTTGTAACCCCTTATAAATGGATGTACAACCTAGAGCTGTGCTAATTATCGGTTTATCAAAAAAATTCAATATTTTTGAAAATACGACTTTTTGATGCCAGTTTTCGAAAAATATCGATCTGTAGGTACCGTAATCATGAATAAGGGTTCCCGATAATAAATAGCAATGCAATAAATCAATATTCACGATTAATTTACGTATTAGATTTCGTTTCGGTTATCAGTGAATACTTATTTCTCTTGCTCTTAATTCTTATTAACCTTCGAGTAGAATTTTTGTTTATTTTTTTTGTAAATACACATAAAAAAATACTTGTTTTAAAGGCAGAGCAACAAGCAGTCATTGTTTTAACAATGAGACACTTTTTAAAAAAAAAGACTTTCTGACTATTTTTATTCAAACCAAAAGAAGCATTTTTATTACATAAATTGGAACTTTCTTTTATTTGGAATTATTCTGATCAGTCAGTATGTTAAGATATACTAGTTATAATTCATATTTGTCAGAAATAAATAATGATATCATGATATATGGAAAAATATCGACGTATGTTCGACGATATATCGCGACGGTGAAGTTCTGTCATCACCCAGTCTAGATATAAATTAACAAAAAGTCAGAAAGATCAAATTCAAAATGGACCCTGATCTCTAATTCTGTAAATAAAATTTTATACAAATATCGCCCTAACAGTTCATTATACTTTTTGGATTTATGATGCTCACGGATTGTATCAATAATCTGACAAACAACTACCGTTTTGGTTTTTAATCTACATCCCAAATGTCAGTAATTTTGCTCAAATGAATTTTAAAGTTGCCATCAACAGAAGACGAAACAAAGGTACACAACCTCGGAACATCCTCAAACTGGAAATTTGATATTGATATTTAAAAAAAGTTTAATTGAATTTAAATGGGAACCACTTAAATGAAATCACTTTAACCACTTTAAATATGAAAAAAAGAAAGCTCGGAAGCCATTAAAAATAAAGATTTGAAATATGCTAGGCACTGCACTGAAGGCAAATAACAATTATTCGTAGATTAAAAATATCCGATGACAGTGAAGAAATGGGAGTTAGAATTAGCCTTTTAAACCTTTTAAAACACTTTAACTAAAGACACTTTAAATCAGAGATTTTTTCGTCACTATTGGAAACAGATTTCTTCGATGTTCGGTCCAATACTCTAATGTCAAAAATGAGGATGAAAGCCAGCATAAATATCAGATTGCTTGTCATAAGAAAAATGCTCCTTTTTATGTTCATCTTACTTAAAAAGCGAATGTTAATGAATCTGGCATTTTTCCATCTACAGAACTCAAGTACAGATAGATAATGGGAATCACGGGAATTAATTATAATGGTTTCATTGGATTGAAAATTTCAACTGGTTTAAAACATAAATATTAATTCATTTTTTAATATTAATTCATTCTTAAAGCCTTCGTGGTAATTGCTGTTTAAAGGCAAAATTCAATTTAGAATCACTAAAAAACATTGTTTGAATTTCGGGTAAGTTTAGTTTTATTAGTTTCCCATTGTAAAGCAATACAAGGGCTATTTTGGAACTAGCCTCATAATTTTGAACCGCTGTCAGATAACGACACCTTCTTCCCACCATACCAGTGGGAGGACGTTTGGACGTTCGAAACCTTACCTCAGGCTTCAGATAAGCAAAGGGATAAGAGTTAGTTTGTATTACTATTACCTTGAGTGTGCCGCTTCTTAACTGAAAATTATTCAGTGCATTAGAGAATATAAATTATTTGTATTGTTAGTTCAAAAACACAATTAAGAAATCCATTTATTAGTACAATTTTCAAAGATCCCTTTTTGTAAGGGAACAAACAGGAGTCTTTTATTTTTAAAATAATTTTTTTAAGTTTCTATAATTTAAATAAATGTTTGTTTATTCTTAAATTTTTCTTTCAAATTCCTCATCAGTTGATGTCCTCACTGAAAATCAACATTTTATCTTGATAATCTATTCATAATTAGATTTTGAAAACATTGAGATAGTGTTTACTCGTTGAAAACCCACTGATATATGAAATTTCCGAACTACATTAAGTAGGGATCGATCGATTCAAAAGTTCTATCTTTATATACAGATAAATAGTCAAATTTAATAAAAGTGGATATAGAAGTTGAGATTTAAACCACCTTCATTCTGAAACGTCATAGTAGGATGTACTTTTATACTGGATTCGCCTATTTTGCCTTTATTTGACTTGACTGCATCAGTCGTTAATTAATTTTGCACCACATTACTTAGAAAATGTATACCTAAGCCTAAGATTATTAAATTTTGAGAATAAATTAAATAGTTTGATGAATTGAGAAAAAAAAATATCAGATTCATGCATGCGTAATCGCATGAAAGCTATTTATTTATTAACGCTGAATATTCATTATTCAGCTGCTAATTGTTTTAAAATTGTGTTAATTTTGTAAAATTTATCAAAATTAATGAAAACATTGCATTCAAATAAAGTGAAAACAAACGAAAAGATAATTTTTAAGTAGCGTACATATTTTTTACAATTATGTTCTAAATTTTTGAGGAGAAAAACAGTTAAATTTATATTGAAATAAAATTATTACAAACTAATTTTATTCCTTAATATATTAACCAAGAAGTAACTTCGTGCCAAATTTAGTGGCTATATGCTCTAACTATCTTGCAGCGTCTTGAACAATTTTTGTTATTTGCACGTCATATCAATGAAATTATATTTAATTCCTTACCTTATTCTTGAAACGTAAACAGATTTCTTCATATTTGTCACTACTGCTACATCAAAAACTTTAACAGTTTGGAAATTTTATCCACTGTTCCTTTATTTCTATGATATAAATAAAGCTATACTAAATTAGTTGATCTCATAGAAAAACATTTATTATCGAAATTAGAAACATTTTCCTTCTTTAATAATGAAAATATTGGAAGTAATATCTACCTAAAACAGTAATATTTTAAGGTATCCAAACAGGTTCGGAGTACGTTTTAGAAAAACGTGGTGTAGACGTCTTTAATCATATTTATGGGTTTGAGACTATTCAAAATTAGTAGTAAGATGTCAATTTGTTGGCATTTAATAGCGTAAACCTAAGCAAAATCTTTAAAAACTTCAAATTGGCTACACCAAAAGCTATTACTCTCATCCAAACAAAACTCACACCAAAATAAATTACATAGTTTTCTCTGGGGAATGAACTACAATTGCATGATTATAATAATAAATAAAAATTGAAGAAAAAGCCAAAGATTTATCATGAAATTTTTAGTAAATTTATGACTTTATTATTCAAACAATTGGCTCTCAATTAAAATGTATATTCATTAAATCTAATTTTTTAGTTTATTCGCTAGAAAATGGTATTAGGACAAGACCCACCAAATATAATAAGGATATGATAATTATACTTTGAGTTATTTGATTTGAAATGAGCAAAAAATAAGTAAAAATTAATTTAGGGGAAAATGCATTTAAAGTATACAGTAACAAGTTTTAATAGTAAATTATGTATTTACATAGTTAACATTTAGCACATTTATAGATTATAATTTCTTTCTCCTCGACTTTTAATAATTTTTTTCTTTTTTTAATCATTTTATTTTTTTCTAGCAAATTTTGCCTTTTGCAGTGAATGCCACCTAGATTCATTTATTCTGTTCTTGTCGAGTTTAGTCAATATTATAACTGCATTTTCACTAGTATACACTCCAACGACCTTAAAGATATTCACTAATCCTATAAAAAATTCATTAAAAAGTTTTATAGACATAAACATTTCTAACCTGACGGTTCAGAGCTCAACAAAGATATCTTTAGGTATATATTTCCACAAAACGCTGTTGGAACTCACAAAGGCATTTTGCATTTCGCTTTGCAAAACATATTCAAAAATTTAAAGTAAATTTGTGTTTATACAAATTGTTAACATGTTTTTGGCCCTTTAAATCAATACTTCCGTTTATTGAAAAGTCCACTTCCTGTTATTTAAAAGTTCACTAATGGTTTATTGATCATTACGAAAATTTTAATATTTTGACTCCTAATTAACGTAAAAATAAAAGTAAATAAAAGTAAACTGGATATTTCAAAGACTGGTCTATAAAATAAAATAATTTTTTAAATATCACATTTGAAGAAAACTGACGTTTTTAACACGTTAGAATACTTTAATATAAAACTTACAAGAAATATGTGTCGAAAAAATATATAAATATCATTCAAAATAATTACATATGTGTAATTAGAGATATATTTATACAAAATGTCTATCTTGGAGTTTGAATCTCTGAACTTTTTAACAGTTATCAATGTATGTGAAAGACAATTCATTTCTTCACTGCGCTTTATAATTCTAAGCTTTTTCTATTAATATTTTATAGTTTTTAGTTATGAAAAAAGCCAATATTAAAGTGACATATTCGAATAAGGTTTTTTTTTCTAATTTCTAAGCATTGTAAAATTTGTTTCCTCCCTATTATACTTTTCAATTTCGTCACCAAGAAAAATGAAAATTAAGATATTAAAAATCAACAGTAGATAAAAAAAATTATATATTTAGAATATTTTCATTGAGAAAGTTTGAATCTACGAAAAAATTTAATCCTTTGCATGGAATGTTAATGACTGTGGTCTCTAAAATGCATTCTAAACAGATATTCAAAAAACCATTCTCATTAGGGGATAAAACAACGAATTTAATTTGTACTTTATTACATCAGATTCAATGTCAATTTTGGCATCACTAGTTTTTGTAGTCTAGATTCCTATACAGATGACAACCAATCACATTCCGGAAGAATACTTTTCCTATTATTTCGCTTTAAAACGTATTACTGGAAAGCTTGGACCGTTTAAAGTATCCTTTCAGAATAATATGACAAGTTGTCAAAAACATCCTGTCTTGATGCTATTGATCTGCATTTCGGGCCCGGTGGAAGATTTCTGGTCGAAGGAGACCACCGATTATTGAATGGCGCGTAATTATGTCCTCGCATTCCGAGGATTGTTGTTGGAGGGAATGCGCGGGGAAATATTAGATTCCAAATTCCTTTCCGTAATGAAAGGAATAATTTATTTCAACCGCGGATAAAGTTAACAGATGTTAATCGCATTATCGGGATGATTTATTAACTTCGAGAATCAGCATCGGCGAGAAGCGACTGATAGCCTTGCGGTCATTAATATCATAAAAGGGTGCAAATATTTGAGACTGAAGCTGGTCTGTGTTATTCTGCCAAATGGGATTGAGTTTTGATGTAACAGGGATAATTTGGTGTTTGAATTAGGGCATTTATTATGTCGGAGGGGGAGGGGGAGAGAAGTTAAAATTGACTTAGGTAAGGTGTA
Organism: Argiope argentata; assembly: GCA_026289955.1. Lineage (NCBI taxonomy): Eukaryota > Metazoa > Arthropoda > Arachnida > Araneae > Araneidae > Argiope > Argiope argentata. The sequence continues at coordinate 1,830,826 of JAOUZG010039747.1, read as the reverse complement.
CGAAACTGAAATTTTAATGTAATCAAACAAAATTTGATCAAATGTCATTATAACAAAGATCGAATTTCGATGATAAATCAATTAATCCAGTTTGTAAACATGAACTTATATTTAGGTAATAAAATGTAATTTTCTTATTTTTATCATATGAGAGAGAACATGATGTTGTTTTCGTCAGAGGGCTTTGAATAATGGAAGGCAACGAATAATTGAAGCTGGAAATTAGCAATAAATAAAGCTTAAATAGCAATATCCATAAGCATCTTTTAATTGCATATACTCTTGCCTACTTTCACCAGTATTGAATTATTTAATTATGCATGCTTCTTTGAAAGCAGATGCATTTTTAAAAGATTAACCTGCTTTTACCAACATTGTATTATCATTATGTATGCGCCTTTGAATACAGATTCGCTTTTAAAGGGTTGATCTGTTTTTAACAATTTTGCATTATAATGGAAGGTATGCTTTTTTGAAAGCAAATGCGTTTTTAAACGATTCATCTACTTTTACTAGTATTGCGTTTTCAAACTGGTTTAACCACTTAACTGTTTGATTTTCTTTACTATCTAATAAGATGGCACCTTCCATTTTGGGAATATTTTCTTATTTTGTTTCATATGGAAATCTATTGATTATATGACTTATCGATATATTCGAAGTAATTTTCATATTGAATTATAATCATTATGAAGGGTTTATTTTTAGCTTACAGCTATCAAAATTCAATAAATCGATGCACGTACGGCATACGGGCAAAACTGTTAAGTGGTTAAACTGCTTAATGACCTAAATGAATTAAGACAACTAATGACTTATAAACAATAATGTTCTCAAATGATAACTTGAAATTTCCGATCGTAGATTTTTCTTTTTTAAATATTGTTATTATTTCTGAGCTATTATTCTTTAATTGGTAATTCCTTTGATAAATATGGAATTAAATTCAAAACAATATTATCATCCAATTCGTTTTCTTCGTATTCGTTGTAAAGGCGGTTCTATTGGGGACAAATCATAAGTTAATTAATCAAACGATAATTAACTTCTCAAAATATTACATTTGTGCATCATATTCAATTCATAAAAATGTATAAAATTTCAAAATTTCATCACATCAGAATTTTAAAAAAACATTAGATTATAGCGAAAAAGTTCGATTGTAAAGAAAATGGACATTAACTTATGACCTTAAATAAGCAATTATTGTATATATACATAAATTTAATTATTTCGTGTATCTCGGAAACGACTTATCTTATATGTAAAGTTTTACTTCATAAATTTATCCATACAGGGGTCTTTCTTGAAAAAACGATTTTACAAGCATACAAACAAAAACATTTTTATATTAGAGTCTTTTACTACCTGACCTCATGCTGCCAGTGCCATATAGCGCCATCTCGTTATATATATATTTAGGGGTGAGTTTTTGACTTTTTAACCCTAATTGCATTGA
>JAOUZG010039747.1:1800850-1816345 GCA_026289955.1 Argiope argentata | reverse complement strand
ATATATATATATATACAGAGAGAGAGAGAGAAGGAAGTGTCTTGATTGTTTTAAACCTTAAATGAATTAAGACAAATAATGATTTTCTAACATGATAATTAGAAATTTGAAATCGTAGATTTCATTCTATCCTTTTTTTACATTTATTTGGTTTTCTTGAAGAGTAAAAAGATTTTTTAAAATTCATTTTGTCATTTAAAAACTGTATATAATATAATAATATACACTGTAATATATTCTACAATGTTAATTTAAAAAGTTAAAGAAAAGTTAAAATGAAAATCGAAGATAACACCATTCTATCACAAGCAACTGTTTTATAGAGTTTTGAATTTATCAAAATAAGTAACCAAAATATTATTCGTATGTAAAAAAAGAAAAAGAAAATACACAAGGTATTTCATATTTTCAGTAGCTTGACAAAATTCTGAAATTAAGATAGTTTTAAATATTATAAGACTAAATCTGTATAACCGATAAACCAACCTGACAGTGTTTAGTAATAAATTGCCTAATAAATGGTATTTGACTCATTGACAAAGTATAAGGGGAGATTATTAATATTGGGTCGCCCATTGATAAAACAAATCGTAAAATGCCCGTTATAAAGTCGCCCGTGATGATACACCTCGGAAAATTGCCGCCAAGTTTGTTGGATTCAAGTCGTGACGACGTTTACTCGGCATTCTGCCGGAGAACCTGTCTAATATCAGGAGACAACGCAGGTGGCCTAACCCCGACCTTTTAAATTTTGTGGGGCGATATTTGGTCAATGATTGGCTAACTATCTCTTGCTACTTGGAAATCTATCCAATAATCATGCCAATTTGGATATATGGAAACTACGATTCCGGGAAATCAAATGAAATTGAGTTCAAGCTAAAAATCCTGTATCTAAAATCCATGAAATTAAAAGCCACAAGCGTAGTCTAATAGAAATGTTAAATTTTGTAAGTGTTGCAGAAAGAAGGAAACCACAAGTAAATTTATTCACAAAGTTTCATTACTCAATACATTTGTATGAAAATTAAATATGATCGGCACCGAACATACTCTATTTTGCTTAATAAATTTACTTTCTTTGATTTTCCTTTTTCTTCTTTCCATTTTTTTTTTCAAATCTATACCACAAATTTTACGCACATTTTAATGAGTTTCAGATAAATTATGTTAAAGAGTATGTCTCATTGACTACTTCATTGCGCTTAACAAATGAAGTAGTTTTCTACAATTATTACATTTCTAAGCTGTGACTAGCAGGAAACGAGCTGGCCCTTGTTTTTAAAGAATCTCTATATCTTCATTGAAGACATTTTAACCGGAAATCGTTGTCGAACGCGACTGCCTGGAGTTTAAACAGGTGCTTGCGAAGTTTAGTTTTAATCGTCTTTGGCCCTTATTATAGGGCTACTAGAAAATTAAAAAAGGATATTGATGATCTGGCGGAAGAATGCAACTAGAACAAATATAATTGAATTCAGTGTCACGACAGAATGCTACGGAGGAGATTTAAATAGGAGAGGAGCAAAAAAATAGACGTAACAGAACAGTCCCTTACTTCGAAAAGCATCACTCCAATAAAGCAGTAACTGTAATTACTAGGAATTTATTTAATAATGATGCTCTGTATTACTTTCGCTAAATTTTAAATTGAAGTCAAGAATCTGTAGATAATTTAATCATAAACCTTATTACATAAAAATGAATTTCTGCTTATTCGTATTCTATGGGTTGCTGTTCCACGTTCATCAAATTGCGATAAAACTTTGCCAATTTACGGGTTGCCCTTGCGCTTAGGTTATAGGAATAGGACAATTATTATATCTATATATGAAAATGATCTTTTGTTGATAGGTATTTTAGGTTTTTGCTGTATTACGTTCAACTGATTGCTAAGAAACGTTGCCAATTTATCGCTTTGAACCTAGAAAATCCATGTTTTTCACATTTTGGATGCTCACGACTCGGACAACTAAGAAATTTATTTGTGGTTTTTTTTTTCTGAAGACGGAAAAACAAAAAAAAACTATTGTTTACTCTGAAATATACTTAAAGAAGAAAGTCAAAAAAATAGAATAAAAATTAAAATGAAATCTGCTCTGCATATTTCAATGCATCGTGTCAGAACGTGACTTCTTGAACGGCCAAGCACCACGTGTTCGTGCGAGTTAAATTACATTTTTATTCATTTTAATTGTTTCATTGAATGAGTCACTTCAGTATTGACAGCAACCCAAAAAAGCTTTGTCCTGCATTGATTGTTTAAAAAATTACCAAACTTCCTATTTATTTCATTTCATATAATCTCCTGCTCAAAATGACATTTTTCCAGGTTTTATTTGCTGCAGTCATTAACTTATTTTTTTAAAAAAATCAGAGCTTTTGCAATGGCAACGCGTTATTAAAAGTTGATTTTTTGAGAGGCTCGTGCAGATAATTACATTTTTATTTTTCACCTACGAATTTTTCTTGATGCCAAAACCCTCATCCCTAAAACAACATGTTCTCACGTGATAATAATTCTTTTTATCATTCCTAACTAAACAAGATAGATGTTTTAAATTTCAAACGACATTTCTAAAATTATTTCGCGTGCGACAGCAACGTGCCGAGTACCAGCGCATTTGTAATAATATTATTTATTTGTAATAATAAACAATATTATTACAAATTTTTTGAGTATTTTTTGGAGATGGAAATTTTGATTGGGTTCCTATGAAAAAAGTTTCACTTAATAAAAAAAGATCTCGAAATGAATTATTCTCGATTAACGCTATTTTAATGTACCATATATGAAGGACTAAAGGATGTACAATTTATTCACTGCATTATTTCTTCATTAAGCCGTCTCTTGTTTATTCTCAATGTTATCGAATGAAAATTCTAATCACACTCTTAATCTTTGCCTTTTATAGATTTCTTCTATTCAAACAAATAAAACATCATTAGAATTTTCTAGGCCAATCAGAATTTTTTACCCAATATTTACACTATATTTCGTTACACAAGATGAATTTTCAAGTAAATATTAGCTGACTGCCTGTAGAAAAGGAATAATTTCTGATATAAGTTAGATATTTTTAAATGAAGAAAGCTTTGAGAATAGTCAGGAACAGCATTATACTTAAAACTGCGAACAAACTTCGCAATTCCTCGAGGGCAGATTTCATTCTCTGGCAGTAAATAAAATCACGCATCACTCCGAACTCAGAACTAACTATGAATAATTCAGAAGCTGACAGAAGTGCAAACATTCTAACTCGTCAGAATTTTTCAATAATAAAAAAATGAAAATCCTGCAGGTCATCATTCGAAAGTCTTGTTGTCTGCAATATTTTGCCTTAAAACTTTCATTTGAGTTTGTCTATAATAATTTCTGATATAATATTTTGAAATAGTTTATATTAAAAATAGTGAAACAAAAAATTACACCCATATTTGAAATGAAAGCATATTTATAATCTATAACTATTATAAATGTGAAAGTTTGGATGGATGGATGATGTCCGTCAATCACGCCAAAACAGCTGAACGAAATTGAATGAAATTTAGCACAGAGATATATTATAATATAGAATAAAGACTTAGGATACTATTTGTTTCGGTTTATTGAGTGGTTTATGTTTCATTAATTAAAAACTAACTTTTCCACCAAAACTCTTCATTTCCCCAAAGCCAAATGCGTAAGACTACAGTTTTGTTTTGTTTTTCCACGCAAATGAGGTTATTCTTTACATGCTCCTGCCCAATTATTCCAAACTATTATGTTTATTTTCTTGGTGTTTGATGCATTTAAAATTAAACATTGATAATTCAATGATTTTTTGGATTCATTTTGAAATATTTTTGAATTAAAATAAAATAGAATAGAGGAAATTAAAATTTTATAATTTTATGTATTTCGCCACTCCAACTGGCATAGAAAATCCGCGCATTTGCTTTACTCCAATTGGCATCAGACCGTCAGTTCTCACACACAACAAAATTTCCAAGCGTAAGAAGTCCCGGGTAAATGCTAGTCTCTTATAAATGCTACATACTTGTTTATTCGATATATTCTGAAACTTCTACAATGTTTTTTTTTCTTCGCTTTTAATGTATTTGATTCGCCAAGTTAATGAAATCAGTAGTATCTTCGCTTCAAGTGAGCGGAATTGGAGAATCCTAGTTTGAGACTGGATTGTACCAAAGACTAAAGTATGTGTGATCACATTAAATCTAACAGCGTGACTTAAAGTTCTCACGTTTCGCAGACAAACTATTAAAAATATCGATAATATAATATGTTGTATACTAAAAATCAAAATATTCTGTAATGTCAAACATTATACAAAATTATTCAAACTGAATGGAACAAAATTAAAGCATACTATAAATTAATTTATATTGAAAACTCAAATTTACTACGAAATAAAAATTGTCAAAATTTCTACAGCTGTTCTGTGTTTATTCTGGAGAAGCAGTAGATATCTATCAGGTATTTTTTTGTCACATTCGTAATAAAATATATCTTATTAATGACGAAAATGTTCAACAAGGTTTAATTTTTTTATCTTAATTAATTAAAATAAATTAAGCTGAATTTTGGAAATATTTTTGGGGGAAGGAATTAAAACAAAAATATTACAGCACAAAAATTAATTTTAAAATTGTTTTAAAATGTAATATTTTTGTTTTAATACCAATTTAATAATCTTGGAAATCTTAGATGGGTTTCACAGATATATTTTTTAATCAAATTTCCAAGCATAGATTACATTTTTAACCCGAAATTCAAACAATGTTCACTGTTTCATCAAATATTTAAAAGTGTGATTTTTATCCACAATTGAAAGCTAAGGAAGAAAAATTCTGTTAAATATTGTCACGAAGATGTCAAAAATTATTCCTTTAATTTAAATAAACAATTAGATTTGTCAGAACGAAGCAACTCGCAAAAGCATGAGACTCAAAACTTACCCACTACTACCGGGACTCAGCTTTTACGTACAGAGAGAGGAAATGTTCGAGAACAGTCCAATTTGAATATTTAAGAAAGGTCTAGTTCCTTCTAGATTTTAGATTAGGTAACAATTTAATTTTTTTTAAAAAAAAACTCCATTCTTTGGATAAAACCTCGTAGTTAGAATTCGAGTCATGAACTAACCAATCTAAAAGAATATGTTCTGCCATTTGAGCTATGACGATTGCTAGTTTTCTGATTTATGCGCCATTATCTAAGTATGTGAATTTTACATTACAAATAAAAAAGTACAGTTACAATATCACAAAACTAAGATGATAGATGAATCAGATACTTACGCTTTGAATGGCCCTAAGATGTTACAGTAATGTCTCCATTAGGAAAGCTGTTCATGAGTAGAATGAAGAAAAATTATGTAACATTTAAAATAAAATGGCCTTTAATGTCAAACAATGTGTCGAAATCATATGTATATGCAATGAAATCCATATTAATTTTGAATTGAAAGAAGATTGTAGAATAGAGGGTAAATATCTTGAAAAAAACATATGTTGAATTTTCAATTTCGTTCATATTCCAACTTAATAGGCATGCTGCGCAGCACAACAGCAGGAGAAGGTTTACAAAACTTACAAAAAAGGCTTAAAAAGCTACGAAATATCCATCTCTGGTCTTATGTACTAAGATATTCTCATGAATCTTACACATGCCTAATTTTGACAGGAATTCTTATACGTCTGACCTTGGGAAGAGAAAAAAGGAAATCTTTTAAAAGTATCAGGGATTTATTACCCTTCCACTCAATACGTGGACTGACGCGTTAACTTTATAATACTTCATTTGATTTATTAAACAGAAAAGGGAAATGGAACGGGAAGTTTCATTTTAGAGCATTTAGAAATTACTATTAACTGAAATAAGACAAAACTTTGGAAATGAATTACAATTGAAATTGGAGTTTAAAATAGCATTACATGTATATCTATACCACTTATCTTAAATCAAACCTAATCAATAATCCCGGCGACTCAGATGGTCTCCTGATGTAAATGATCTTCACAACATACAAATATGCAAATTTTAGGATAATCAAATATTTATCTGAAACTGGAGATGCCGAGTTTTGCTCATCCTCGCCTTGTGTTGAGAGCATTGTTAGATTTCCTCTGAGTAAGTTGAATAATGCATTTGCTTAGGGTAACATGTTTGAGAAACAATTGACTTTCTGTAATTGCACAAAGGACCTCCTGGAGATCAACAGAGCTCGTCTCGCAAGTGATCGGGACAAATCCGACGCCCATTAAAGCTCTATCCGCGCTAACAGGAGAGTGTAATTGCCAAAAGCATCTGAAACATGCCGTTCAATCGTATTTGATTTCTACAGATCATATGGCAACGCTTTGGCTTAGTTTGTGTTTTATAGCAGAAAAGCTATCTTTAGCTAGCTACGCTATTGTCAGGATATTAAAAAATTTATATCAATTTGTAAAAGAATCAAAACTTGGAATATCGACGAAATCCAAATATTTAAAAATGCAAAGAATTCACATGAAAAAGTGAACAATGTTGAAAGGTATGGCATTACTAAAACGTGTGCAGAATGTCTATATACGATCATATGAACGTTTATTGTAAATTAAAAGGGAGTGAAAATTACGAAATTAAAAATCATACTACAGAGTTAATGATTGGGAAAAACAAATGGCGCATGACCTGTATAAATCTGAATTCCATCATGCCGTTTAAAAACTTAACATGTTTTCGACCGATTATTTCAAATGATCCTGTTTATTTTCTTACTGTTTGATGCATTTAAAATTAACCACTTAAAGGTTTTATTTTCTTTACTATCGAAGAAACCTTCTATTTTAGGAATAAAGAAACCTTCTATTTTAAGAATATTTTCTTATTTTGTTTCTAATGGAAATCCATTGAATGCATAACTTATCTATGTATTCGAAGTAATTTTCATACTGATTTATAATCATCATGAATGGTTTATTTTCAGCTTACAGCTATCTAAATTCAATAAATCGATACATGTACGGCATACGTGCAAAACTCTAAAGTGTTTATTCATAGATTTTTCGAATTTTGAAATACTTTTGAATTAAATAAATAAAGATAAAGAAAATTAAAACCCCAACTGGTGACCCAACTGCATTACCCCAACTGGTGAAGAAAATTTAAGCATTTTGTGTCACCCCATTTGACTTGTAAAATTCATGCCTGCATAGTCTGTTCTGATTTATTTTCTACGGATAGACTTCACTTTGTTTTGGCGATAAATTGCTTATATTCATTGTAATTATGTAATAAAAAGTCACCGAAATAAATAAAAATTTTGTTTGCTGATCTAAGTAGGAATTGACGTTTTAAAAAATTTATTGCTTGCTTTTTTTAACGATGGAAATGAATGTTTCAAAAAGAAAATTTTTTTAATCTCAGGTGTTTAAATTTTAAAACACACTCGAGCCTTAGATAATATAACACAATGGATTTCTTTTTTGTTTTCTGAAAACAATTTTCAAATTTCTGTGCAATCCTATGATTATATTTCATTAGAAAAAGGCAAAGGAAAATAAATCTGAATATGAACAATGGAAAGCAAGGTTAAACATTTCATTTTTAACATTTCATTAAAAAAATTTATTCGGATGAAAAATTGATTTAAATTTATTCTTCTATCAAAATTATCTCTGAAAAAAATTGATCTGTAATTAAAATTTCTCTACATTGCCCAATAGCATAATTATTTATGCTAAGTACCTCCTGTGACTGAATATGCAACTGTCTTCTATGCATAAACTAATAAGCGCAAGGAATACGCAAATGAGGTGACTAACAACGTGTTGAAACAATTTTGAAAGAGTTTTAAAGTTCGGGTTCGTATTTCTGAGCACGATTTACGTTTCCACTAGACTTGATTAAGAACTGAGCTAGTTTTATGAAATCGAATATAAAATTTGTAATATATAATTCTATTGGAATAAAACTTAAGAAAAATTTGTTATAAAAATTCCAATACATTCAACAACACTTTAAAATCTTCATAGATTTATCTTTAAATTCAAAAATATATTTTCAGTTACCAAATTGTTTAGTTATGTTCAATCTTTTTAATTAAAAGATAAATGAAATGTTCCTTTTTCCAACATCAATGTTAAATTTTATTTTTGTTTGTTTTCCCCCCCCCAAGTCTTGTTTATTGCCTTTTTGTGATCATTTGCAATTAATATAAAAATGATCTTTTTTCTCAAATGAGTTTTTTAAGAATAATTATACAAATGTTTCTTAAAATACAAAAATTCTTTAAATTCTGGTAATGCCAAGACCCAAATATTTATTTTTATTAAAAAATTCTGGACAGTTTTTTTTTTTTTGTTTTGCACGCAAAAATATTGCATTCCGTTAAAAGTATCTCCAGCTTCCAATCTTCTACTACAAAATCTAAATTTCGAGATAGTTCAGAAATAAATAAAAGTTTAACATTCTGAATAATGAAGAAAAAATAAAAATATGTTAACTTAGAATAATCGAAAGTCATATATTTATTTCCAGGTTTAAGATTTTTGAGCCATTAAAACAAATAAAAATTTTAATAACTTCGGTAAAAACTGAAACAAATCAGAAGACATTTTACTGATGAAAAACACTTGTACAGATTACATATATCTTCTTTTTAAAACTTTTTTGATGGGACTTCGAGTACTTACATTATAGTTTCAATTTTTTTTTACATGCAACATTTTGATATAACCTCAACAAAGAATTAAATTTGTCGGAATGAAAATAAACAGGTATAACACCGTCAGTAATTTTTCAAAACCAAGTTCAATTATTTCATTTTCACAATACTATTTATTCTAAAGCCACAAAACTATTTATTTAATACCCGGAAGGCGTTTCCCGTGGCGTAGCATGAAATAAAAAAAATTGGCTTTAAACTTAAATTTAAGCTTCACCCGATATGGCATGGTCATGTTACGCAATATGAAAATAACATAAAAATACAGGGAGTCCGAGAAATCTTTGACACATTTCAAAAATTCGGTAAAAAATAAATAAACGAGATAGAAAGTAAAATTAAATTACATTTATTACCTCAAATAGTGAAGTTTTTTTTAACGTATCAATACACCTCGATGTGGGCCCCTGATTTTCGGGGGCTACGAGCAAATGATTGATGACTTCTATCGACGACACTTCTGTGTCGACCCAGGACACACCCAGTTTCTAAAAACTTATTTTCAATGAAATAATGCTGTTACGAGATGGAGGGTCTTTTCCATGTTTCGTACGGAAATTACGTTGAACTTGAGTCACAGATTTCGATTCGAAAAGCCAAAAAATACAAAACGCGCGCTCACTTGGAGAAGCTATTTTCTAAATAACTCTTTCTAACGTTTCAGTACTGCAATCTACCAGCCAGTTTTGTATTTATAAAAAAACTTCACTATATGAGGTAATAAATGTAATTTAATTTTGCTTTCTATCTCGTTTATTTATTTTTTACCGGATTTTTGAAATGTGTCAAAGACTTCTCGGACACCCTGTATATTTAGAAATTACCAAAAACAGCTACAACAATTTTTATAGCACACATTCAGATATATTGGGGCTGTTGCGAAGGTAAAAATATGATAGGTCCGTAGATGAAACACGACGATCATTTCAAATTTTTTACCAAATTCGTCGCCAAGTTTGTCGCAAATCTCTGAGTCTACTGGCGGGCGGCACCCGCTCACCAACACCAAAGATGATCTTAAACGATCTTTCTTACGATGGCACTATTTGCGCTGGGAAGCAGTATTACAGGATCTGCAACAACACTCTGCGTTGATTATTAAGTTATAATAAGTATTACAGACTCTTTTTCTAGATCACCACACCTACGCCACTGGGTGGACCACAACACCTTGAAAAAATTAGTAGTTCGTACCCTGAAAAAGTCTGCCCGCCCCTTGTCTTAAATAAGTTTTTAAGGTTTGGGGAATCATTTTGAAGTTTGTTTGTTTTTCCTTCGGCAAAAGAAATGTTTATACTTTAATGAATATATAACACACACTGAGTAGAATACCAATTTGCAATTGCAGACCCTTCCAGCTTTATGAGTAGCATCATTTCAAGTCAAATGGAGCTTGATGGAAATGGCAATAATAAGAAAGACTTGGTATTAAAAGCAGAACTGCTTAATGCTTCAAATGACTGCTCAAAGCGACTTCTGAAGCAAAATACACTCCGCATGTTGTTAACCACGTTATGAATCTGCAGTGCTCTAAACATGTATTGTACAGATTATGGGACGCATCTATTTGTTATCCTTAATTCAATGGAAAAAAGACCCCGAAACAACCCCCTTCCTGCATTTCTGACTCTATATTCTATTGTAAAAAGGACTCATTCTTGCAGTCTTAATTTACAGCTGAAATTGGTAGATGACATTTTGTAACGCTATGTAAATATTAATGTAATATTAATTAATTAATGCAATTCAATATTATTAAACTTATTTAATTCTTATTTAAAAGCGACGAGCGAGGGGAGGGCTTAGATCTTCAGTGGTATTTGTGTTTGCTCCATTACTATTAAGACCAAGCGAATATTTTGCAATACATTATCAAAGTCACTTATATTCAAATGTTAAAATATCTAAACGTTAATAAATTTAAATGTTAATAAATCATTTTGAATATAAGGATGATGCATATTGTATTTTAAAAAATATTAATTGTTTGGAATTACTCTTGCACTGTATTAATTCCTCACAAAAAAATAAGTAGCTATTAATAGATATGTGCTTCCATACTTAAACTATATACTGTTATTTAAAAAATGACGCTTTTTCAACTTTTACTGTTAGTTCAAACTCTCCCATTGTACATTTATATATCTTGTTCAAATTTCCAATCGTTAATAAAATAATTTCTATTCAGCCTCTCAAGTTCATACATATATTTTTTAAACTTATAGCGGATGACACTTGATGTTAATACAATTTTTTTCGGATATTAATTTTTATTGATAAATTTTAATTCACTTTCAATACTTTAAATAAAGTTTTAGTAGTTTGTAATACAGATAGAAATTAACAGGCAGTAGCTCGATCGGCTAAATGCGAGGATTTCCGTATTTTTCACGTGAAAATGAAGAATACGAGCTCAATTCTTGCGGAAATCAACGATTTTTGGATAAATTATGTATAATTATTTAATAAAAAGTAACTGAAATAAAAACTTTCTTTGTTGATCTGAGCAGGAATTGACTTTAAAAAAATTATACTATTTTTTTTCTTCCTTTTACACATTCTATTTCTCAGTATCATCATTGAAGCGTTGAACGAAACAAATTCCAACGTGCTCTGCGAGATCAATCAGAATTTGTTAGTCTGAATATATGGAATGAAATTCTTTTATTTCCTCCCGAATGATGCAGGATTTAGAAAGAGCGAGATTTAGATTCACGGGGAAAAAATTCTGTTGATTTAGTCACTTACGTTTCTTCAACAAGAGTTTATTAAGTTATACGATTCGGCGAATCAAGGCGGGAAAGATTCTGCATAGAAAATTTTTTGATTTTCGGCTTATAGAAAACGATGCAAGGGCCGTACTTCAAGGCAAAATGTGTAAAAAGAGGTTGGGACATGCATAAAATATGAGCTGCATTGGAACAGAAAACGCTAAAAATAAAGATGAAAAAATGGAATAAAACTTATAAAAAACGAATTTAATATAAATAAAATGAAAAGTGAAATCTACGATCGGAAATTTCAAGTTATCATGTGAGAACATTATTATTTTTAAGTCATTATTTGACCTAAATAATTTAAGTCATTAGCCAGTTTAAACCAGTTTGAAACAATCTCGAGACTTCACTTTTTCTCTTTCTATATATATAGGTATATACGTATATATACATAATGACAATTTTTTTAACTTTGATTTCAATGTTACTATCTGGCAAAACAAAGTTGTTGTGCTGAATCGATTTTGAGATAAAATAAAATCTATGATGTCATCTATATCAAAATTTTAAAAACGCTTCTGTTATGAAGAAGCATACGTAATAATAAAGCAATACTGCTAAAAGCAGTTTTTAAAAACGCATCTACTTTCTAAGAAGCATTCATAGAAATAATGCAATATTGGTAAAAGCAGGTAAAAACAATTTTTCAATTGAGAATTTTCGGCGGACCGTAATCTTTATTTTTTGCCCGTAAATATGGGCGATATTAAACAACTAATCAAAACATCATCATGTTCTAAATGATAAAAAAATTATTGACAAATAAAAAGTAGTTAAAATTTTTTATGTTAAACTTTTTCATAAATAAATACGAAAGTACTCTCGATACGTATTTATTTTAACTTTGTAACGTTTTTTGTATTCTTTTTATTGTTAGAATAGATGTATAAATTTTTGTATGCAAACATATGGAATGCAAGAAAAACAATGGAAAACACATATTATAGGAACATATAAAATATATAATTTAAAAAATTAGTAATTTTTTGATAGAATTTACTTACATTAATTCATATTTCTTATTATTTTTACTGACTAATAATTAATTTTCAATTGTTTAAGTAAAAACTAATTTTTTTTAAAAAAAGGAAAATTTTTAAATAATGTCTAAATGCGTCTCTTAACAATATACAGTAGGTTATCTCCTCTTTCCGCTTCTACAGCACACTAATCACCAATGATAGTAATTAAACATACTCGGTTTTTCTCGATAAAAATCATGCAGAATTTTTTTTTCAAATAATGATATGTATTTGGGTCTGAAATAGCAATTTAGAGTTTTCAGAGATAAATTTGACGTATTTTAGCTTTTTAAAAAACTTTATCTTTCTAAAACTGAAAAAAATTATCTTCTCAATAATATGAGGCAGAAAAAGAAAAAAACATTTCAGTACTCTGCTAACATTTTTTATAGAATCTCATTTTTTAAATTTCTATTTTAATGCTGAGAAAAAACCTTCCACTTTTAACTATTTGAAGAATTTTAAATTTTATTTTCGCAGAGATTCTTTTTTTAGTAAGATAGAAAAAAATATTCTTTTAGAACTCTATCAATGAAAGACGTTCCAACTGTTTTCCCTTAACTTTAATATCACGAGAAGGTTCAACAAATAAAAATTGTTTCAATAAAAATTCTTCTTAATTTAGAAACGAAAAAAAAGAAACCTGTTTTTTTTTCTATTTTTAATTGCATTTCGGTGGCTCATAAATTTTTACACATCCTTTAAAGTTTTTTACATGAAAAAAAAGCCTCTTTACATTCAAATAGGAGGTAGAAATCTAACTTTAACCGTATCTCTTTAAGAACTTTCAACAAACATAAATCTTCCATGAACAGCAGTTAACAGTTAAAGGCTTACAGCAATAATTCAAAACCTTATTGAGAAGAATAAAAATAAACCTTCGATAACAGGCCAAGCGTAACAAATTCAAATCCACAAAGAGCTCTTAACAACTTTTTGAGATGGTTGCAGCAATTTATCATTCCAAACAATTCTGTTCCATTTTGGGAATCTAAAATCAATAATCGGAAAAAATTACGAAAATAAAATAACGTTACATTTAGAACAATTTCAGCTGATTTGTAAAGATACCTTATATTTAAATATTGGTAGAGCTGGAGGTTTTGTTTTCGTTTCCTGAAACTGTAACGGTTTCTATAGTCGTTAATCCATCCTGCATGCACGAAAACTAGAAGAACACTTGCACAGACGACGACTTAGACTGAGAAATTGTAAACGTGAGATTAAAAAACGGCAAAACTTAAGCAAATTCCTTCGCATTCAAAACGCATTGTCTATTAATTCAATAAACGTGCATTTTCTGTTGCTTTGTTTCATTTGTTCCATTCTGTAAATAATCGCAAAGGAAAATGAGAAACTTTTTGTTTTAGAAACCTTATTCAGAGAAGTGGCATAATCGATGGCGGGAGAAGGAAAATATGGAATTCGGAAACTTTGTTCGAAATCGTTAGACAAATAAATTATACATTTCGGAAAAATGATTTCAATTTTTCTGGCAGAAATGAAAAGAAACAGTCGATTCGACAAATATTATTTTGTACCCTTAAAGGAATTGTTTCAGCATTTGCTTCTAAAATCAAGTAAATAGAAAAGCAATTTTAAAAACTTTTTTCATATAAATTTTTAAACATATATTCATTTTATCCTTCTTTTCACGATTATGTAAGTTTTCATCATACCATTCAGTGAGCAAAATATTGTATTCAAAATCAGTGTACAGGAAATTGGTCAATGTTGCCAACTTTTTTTCACGACTATTGCGTAATAAGGATGGTAGTTGTCAAAAAAAATCAAATGCCACAATCATTAGAGTGGGTTTGAACTTTTCATTCCGTTATTTGCTGGGATTAGAAGAAAGGTGAGATTTCTGAAATACTTGTTTTATTAATAATCTGTGAGGTTTTTTTTCTTTTTGCAAATAAATGCAATACTGAGTGGAGAAATTTAGAGGAGAGGGACATTGAAGATTTTGTATTGAACTTAGCATGTAAATTTCATGATGATGGATATTTCCACCATACTCATTATAATTATTTTATATTATACATTTATACTAGGATTTTTTAAGCATCTTTCCTTTAATCTAGAGCATGAATTTAAAAAACCTAGATTTATTTCCCCCAAAAAGATAAGCTAATGCAGAGAAGGTTTTAATAATAAAAGGACTGTAAGCGCAATTAATATATTAATAATACTTAATGGCTCTTATCAAGAGTTGAAACATAGTGTAATGACTTGATCCTGTAAGATGGATAGCATTTAAAAACCATTTATTTACTTACATCCTTATGTATTTAATAGCAATACGTTCTCATGTAGATTGATATTATTTATAATATTTACATCACAGTTGACAGATATTAAAGAATAGTTCCTCGAATAGTTTCCGAGAAACACCCTCACAAGAAAAGCTAAGAAGCTGTTAGCGAATACGGCTCTACAAGGGTAGCTTAAGGAATCCACCAATCTTTATCGGGTGGATCTTAACTCAGAAGATCGAGCCACTCGAAACTTTTCTCGCCTCTTCTCAATAGGATTAACTCTCTCCTCTTCCAAAAATCTCGGGAAAAATTATTTTCTGACAAAACTCAGCCTATCACTTTCCCATTGGTAAACTTGAGCTCTCTGGTATCCAACAGCTATTCAGAAGAAACCTCAATAGTCTCCAATAAATCGTGGGAATGTTCATTAATGATGCACCATCGTAGCTGACCATTCACAATAAAAAGAAATAAAGATTTAGATCTGAAGGATTTGACACTCTAGCCCTTTGAATATACTATTTATTTCCTTGGAACGACGAAAAACGCACATGTGGTTCTGTATCTGATCTCCATTTATCGCTAGATGACTAGACTAAGTAGAAGAGGATATCCACCTGGAAGTATGGAGGTACTTAACAATGTGAGAGTGTTATACAGTTTATAACACAGTTGTCCGAAAATGCCAATTATCAAGTTTGGCAACCGGGGAATGTTACAGTAG